>BHFT01076958.1:0-19742 GCA_004320025.1 Laticauda laticaudata | reverse complement strand
TTTTTTTTTTTTTTTTTAATCATGATTTGTATGAAATTCCTTAAGGAATCAAACGCATCCCTGAAGTTTCTGTTGCAGACAAAAGAACTGTAGTTTCATTAAAAAGAGGGGGGAAGGAGGAGGGGGAGGAGAAAGACCGTCGACACTCGCGCATGCGCAGACCTCTGGAAGGCGCCGGAGTCAAGGGCTGCCCTCACTACCCAACCAATCAGCGGAACGCCAGCCAGGAGCTTAATGTTCTTTAGCGGGATCCCTTTGCTGCCGCCTCGAGCCAGGACCAGCGCCGCTATGTGAGGGGACCCCAAGTCGGCATCCCCCGACGGCCGGGAAGAGGAGACAGCGAGCGAAGGAGAATCCCCAATTGTCGCAGACATGATTTGCCTTACAGAAAGCAGAGAAACCGCCCTGCCACGTTTAAGCCCCGCCCCCCCCTCGCGCAGCCGTCCTGGCACGCCCGCCAAGAGGAATGCCGGGAGGTGGAGTTTTTAGGCGCGGAGGGGAACGTTCCCCGCCGCTTCAAGGCTTCTGAGGCGGTAGAGGACGCTGTTTCTGCGCTTGCCGGGAAATGTCGTTTCATTGGTCAGCCAATGACCAATTGACTTTCATTGGGAGTCAAAGCCAAAGGTCGTTGCAGTGGGATGTCGGGAAATGTAGTTCAGCGGATGGATGACTCCAAAGTGGATCTCTGCTGAACACAAGGCCGTTCCTCTCGAAATGGGATGGACTACAAATCCCATGTACTGGCTGAGTGTGATGGCTGTTGGAAAGCACCTGGTCGAATGGGCTGGAGGATAAGAATCCCCTTCAGCCAGGAGAGAAATGGCACAGAGGCGTTTCCAACCTTCAGAACCTAAAAGTTGGATTTTAGACTGTCCTGGCCTGGAGAAAACTGCAGATGATATCTGGAAGTATAGCAATAGCACTTAGGCTTACATACTGCTTCACAGTGTTTTTCAGCCCTCTCTACACGGTTTTACAGAGTCAGCCTCTTGCCCCTCAACAATCTAGGTCCTCATTTTACCAAACTTGGAAGGATGGAAGGCTGAATCAACCTTGAGCCTGGTGATATTCAAACTGCCAAATTGCGGCCCGCTGGCAGTCAGCAGAAATAACCTGCAGTATGGCACTCTTAACCACTGTGCCACCCCAGCTCAGAAACAAATCATGCAATGTTTTGTGAAGTAAAAAGAGAAGTGAAAGTTGTACATTGAAGAAGCAGGATAGGAAGAGGATCAATGCTTTGGAGTATTGGAAGGGATTGCAGAGATGACTGAGGACAGCCAAGAAAACAAGGAAATGGACCATCCATTTCATTTCTTTGTTTTCTTGGCTGTCCTCAGTAATCTCAGGAAAGCTACCAAAGTCATCACTGGGTTCAAACTAACCTATTTCAGATATATTATGCAAAGACTAGTTCCCTAGAAAAAGACTGAATGCTGCGAAAGGTGGAAGGAAAAAGAAAAGGAGGATGATCAACAGCAAGGGGGAATGGACTCAGTTACAATGGTAGAACTGTTGGAAGATCTGAAAAATTGGGTTAAGAATAGATTATCACAGAGAAGAATCTATGTATGTAGTCATCAGTAAGAATTGGCAGTGACTTGATGGCAGACTATAAATCAATTTCTTTCCAGGCTAGCCATACAGTCCTCAAAGAAGTCCATAATCCAGGGAAAAATAGAAGAAAAGAGAAATCTACCTGAAGCAACTGGACAAATTTGGTTACAGTGGTAATGGGTGCATTATTGGAAGATCTGACAGACCACATTAGAGACAGATCATCATGAAGAAAATCTATCTGTGATGTTTCATCTATGTGTCCCAAAGGTGTTTTTTTCAATAGGCAACTGGACTTTCTGTTTTTTCTCTGAAGACATTTCACTTCTAATCCAGGAAGCTTCTTCACCTCTGACTGGATGGTGGGGAATGGAAGGATTTATACTCCTTGAAGCCAACTGGTCATTTGCATTCTTTTAGAGAGTTGTTGAGGCCCCTTGGAAGTTTGTCTGTATCTTCAGGGTCACCTGAGTGCAAATGGGTGTGAAGCTTTCTTGACTGCAGGATGTTTTCTGCCTGTGTCCCTTCACTGTTGAACACAGGCAAATGCTGTTGGGGATGAGTCTGTATTGTCTGTATCTCAAACTGAAGTACAAATGGTTCCTGTAGTCTGCAATTTTTTGGAAATCCATTTACAAAATCCGTTTTTTGGGTGAGAAGCGAAACGCCTTCAAAGAACACCAGAAAATCCAGTTGCCTCTTGAAAAAGCACCTTTGGAACAACCATGACTTGGATGACTGAGAATCTCCATAGACATTTCGCCGATGTGGTTGCTGAGAGTTGACACCAACTTGATGGCATATAATCAGACAGTCAACAGGAAGATTTAGCTCACTTGAGAGCACATAATGAGAAAAGAGAAAGGGAAGGGAAGGGAAGAAGAGGATGACTAGCAGCAACATAGATGGACTCGTTTACAGAAGTGATGGATGTACCATTGAAAGACCTAAAGAATCAAGTTAGAAATCCTGGAGAAAATCTATTGTTATTGTTATATTATTCTCAAACAGCTGTACAGCAATGGTAGAAATGAGAGCAGTAACAGTTTGCTGCTAAATATATATGAAAGCTCCTGCTCCTGCAAGTCTTTTTTAATTCCAGCAGAGTGCAGCCTTTTCACACAGAAAATTGTATATGTCTCTCAACACATTCTGAGAAATGGAAACAAGAATTAAAAATGAGCTCTTCTGGTTTTAAAGCATTGCATTCCTTCTTGTTCACAATTTTTGCTGTGGATAGGATCTGGCACATTAGACTATTTGAGGCCTTCCTTGTTTGGGGTCTTCCAAGCCATCTGGTCTCTAGTTCTTGTTCTAGTTATGACTTACTCATGCTGGCTGGGGGAATTCTGGAAATTGAAGTCTGCCCTACTTAACCTTGCAAGAGATTGGAAAGACTGTCCAGAAGTCTTCTTGGCTGGATTTCAGAAGTAGTTTTCTCTCTCCTCCTTCCTCTGGTTGAGAGAGATCGTGGCCCAGAAAAGATCCTGGCTGGCTTGCCGCCTGAGGTGGGATTAGAACTCAGTTTTCCCTACTTCAGTCCAGTATTTTAACCCTTGAACCAAACTAGTTCCCTACCAAGCGCGCCCATTAAGAATTTTCCCATGACAGAAGCCTTTCCTGTCTGATCTACCTGATAAGGGATAACCAAAATGGATTTATAATCTGGAGGGGTGGGATGTTAAAAAAGTCTAAAGGTCTACAACCTTGCAAAGACCCATCCTTTTAAAATGTACATTGCAACACATCTAAAAAGGGAGTTTGATTGCATGGTTATGGTCAACATGACATGATGGAATGGAGTGGGCCCGATACCCAGGAAGGGGGCTGCATTTCAGAGGAGCAAGAGGCAAATACTTTGTATTTCAGTTCAGATACTTTGTGTGAGAGAAACAGGGTGAAGACAGCTCCTTCTTAATAGTTCCCAGTGTCTATGTTTGATGGAGGTAACCAGTGATGGGATTCAAAATTTTTTACTACTGGTTCTGTGGGTGTGGTGTGGTTTAGTGGGCGTGGCTTGGTGGGCATGGCAGGGGAAGGATACTGTAAAATCCCCATTCTCTTCCCATCCCACTAACCTGCTTTCCAGCTCCATTCTCCTGCACAGGGCAGCCAATCAGCTGGGACTCAATGGGAGGCAGAGAATAGATGGGGATGGGGCCAGTCAGAGGTGGTATTCCAAACTACTCAAAATTTATGCTACCAGTTCTCCGAACTACTCAAAATTTCTGCTACCGGTTCTCCGAACTACTCAAAATTTCCGCTACCAGTTCTCCAGAACTTGTCAGAACCTGCTGAATACCATCTCTGGAGGTAACCTACTACTTCATTCCAGCAAGATGTTGTTTATCGGTGTGAAACAATAACAAAACCTGTTTGGAAGATTCACGATGTGATTTTTTTTATTTGGAGGGCTTGACACATCTTGACTTTTTTGACTCTCTGTAAATACCTGTATACAGGTAGTCCTCAACTTACGACCACAATTGAGCTGAACATTTATGTTGCTAAGCGACACAGTTGTTAAGTGAATTTTGCTCCATTTTACGACCTTTCTTGCCACCATTATGTGAATCACTGCAGTTGTTAAATTAGTAATAGGATTGCTAAGTGAATCTGGCTTGCCCATTGATATGTAATAGTGAAAGGGAATCCCATGACCCTGGGGCACTGCAACTGTCATAAATATGAGTCAATTGCCAAGTGTCTGAATTTTGATCACAAAGCCATGGAGATGGTGTAATGGTCGTGTGAAAAACAGTCATAAGTCAATTTTTTCAGTGCCACTGTAACTTTGAATGGTCACTAAATGAACTGTTGTAAATCAAGGACTACCTTTAATTCAAAAAAAGAAGAAATGGAGAGACGCTGAAATTACTGGATTCCCTTGACCATAGTGGACTTTTACCACATTTATATGGAGAGCCAATTTGGTATATTGGTTAAGGTACCAGCTAGAAAACTGGATGTAGACTCATTACAGATAAAGAGTTGGAAGATACCTTTTAGGTCATCTAGTCCAACCCCTTGCCCAAGCAGGAGACCCTACATCCTTTCTGACAAATGGCAGTCCAATCTCTTCTTAAAAGCCTCCAGTGGTGAAGTTCCCACAACTTCCGAAGGCAACTTCTGTTCCATCAGTTGATTCTTCTCACTGTCAGAAAATTTCTCCTTATTTCCAGGTTGAATCTCTTCTTGTTCAGTTTCCATCCATTATCCCTTGTCTGGCCTTCAGGTGGTTTGGAAAATTGCTTGACCCCCCTCCTCTGTGAAAGGCAGACTGTGAGTTCTAGTCCTGCCCTAAGCACAAAGTCATCTGGATGACTTTGTACCAGTCACTTACTTTCAGCCCTAGGAAAGAGGCAATGGCAAATCATTTCTGAAAAAATCTCGCCAAGTAAACTGCAAGTAAACTCGTCCAGGCAGCCTTTGAGAATCAGACACAATTAAATAGAAGGGCGGGGAGTGTAACTTGATTTTTAATTTTGGGAAAGAAAGCAAACAGGTTGGGGGTTTACTTTTCAGCCAACAAGAGATGATGCAACTTCCCATACCCCCTACATTTGCAGTGATCTTCTGCCTTTAACCAAAAACCAACATTTTGATTTTTTTTTACTTATCAAGATTAGCTGAAAATCTCAAAAAAGGAAGGAGATCCCACTTCTGTCCATGGAATGGACCTCTTGAAAAATTGTACATTTTAGTGAAGAAACAAGATAAATTATTTTTTAAAAACAAAACAATCATTTAAATGCATCCCTGTTCAGAGAAACTTCGTCCCAGTTTCCTGTTCTTTGGATTTTCTGGATGGAAAAAAAAACTAAGAAGAGGAATCTGTATGCTCCAGAAACCCGATAGGAGGCAGCAGCTGATCCTCTCATCACCTGTCTAAAAATAATCTGAGTCCCCTTCTTCTGGTAGAGCAGCCTCTGCCTTCCGAATGATATTGGCCTCGCCGGGAGAAACGGGTTTGGCATTTGATGCCAGAGTGTGTTTGTGTGTTATGAAGGTAAGGGAACTCTCACAGTCTTCTCCGAGCTTGGAAAGTTTGTCCTTGTTCAAACTTTCTCTCCTTTCCCTCCTATCTTCTGAAGCCAACTTTTTCTCTCCCACCCTCTTTCTACTTCTTCAGAGTTGGACTGGGAGAAAATGCTTTAAAAATGTCTTTGCCCCTTCTTAAGAAGAACGTAAGAAGTGTCATCCTTCTTTGCTAGTTGGGGAAAATAGTAATGGTGGTATGATCTGTTGGTTTTTTTCCTCCCTTCATCTGCCAAGTAACCATCCTAAATTTTCTTTCTTGGCATGTCAAGTTCTGATATAAAATCGGAAGGTGGTATGTTATCGAAGCATTGTGCAAGTAACTTTGGAAAAGTTAAAACGGACTAAGAAAGAGTTGCAACTGTTTCATTTGAGATTAAAGCTACCGTACCCCTAAGCAATTTTTGTTTTCTGGGCAAATCCCTTACAAATGTGTAAATGTGTTTCTGTCTTTGTTTATGGGTGTATTTGGGCGCTTCTACATATAGGCGTGTAGCACAGACGTGTTAAAGAAACTACAGCCAATCTTAACTATGTTTACTTCAAAGTAATGCCCATTGAGATACTCCGTTGTGTCTATTGATAGGATTGCAATGCCATGCAATGTCTTTGATACATATTTAACTTCATCATAGCAGAATAAGGAAAGAAACCCTATTTTGGGGGCAGGATCATGCCCTCCATCATTTATGCCTGAGGAATATGATTCAAGCAGCTGAAAAATCTGAGGAAAGAATGAATTGTCCATTTGATTATAGGTATAATTAGTGTATATCATGTTGGTATATTTCCACTATGTTCTTTTTCAGTGTTTATTTTATTGTTCTATTATCTTCTGTTCTGTTTACACACTTTTCATTTCTTCCTTTTTATTGCAAGCTGCCTACTGTAGCCTCACTGTGAGATAGATGGCAAATAAATTTCATAAACAAATAAATATTCAGTTCAGCTCTCCAGTCCATTGAAAGTAAATTCTAAATACCCATACTTTCTGATGGAACAGATAAGAATAGTTTATCATACTTGTGCCTGGAATATTGTGGAGAACTTTCAAATATAAATAATCCACATAAGTTTTTTTTTTAAGGAACAGAATAAAAAGAGCAAGTGGAATGTAACATTTATTTATTTAATTTATTTAAAAGATTGATAGGGCCACCCAATATACTCTGAAGGCTCACAACAACAAGTATATGGAATTATTTATGTAGGAAATGCCTTATTAAACTCTGAAATATTACTTAAGCTGCCACTGTTAAGGAGGGTTTTGTAGAGATGGATTGAAGAAAGTAAATCAATAGCACAAAATAAACCACTGACATCAGGAAATTAAATAAGGAAGTGGTGATATATTCAAGATATTTATTTGTATTAAAATTTAACTGTGAAGAGTCTTTCCATAAAAATAATTTCCATTATGCTACATTGTATTTCCTTCTTTAAGTATACATGAGAATGTGGTCTTAACTTATCACTAGGTTGTTCAGAAATATGAAATTAACTCTCTTATTTTATTTTTTAAAATAATTATCTTTGTGGTTGCAAAAGAGTTTAGAGCTTTTATCAAGCAAAATGCATGTGATTAAAGTAGATGGTTTAAAAAAAAATGGTTACATGGCACAGATTTAATTTACTACAATGGGTTAAGCCATGCTTCTCTTAACCGTGGCTTACTGGACGAGCTACAGTGGGCTGGGTTTCCATAGTACATTAAGGCAGGATTGTCAAATTGTGGGTCAAGATATCCCAGAGGGTTGTGAGCAATTTAGAGGGGAGCAACAATTTAAAAACAGAAAACTACTTGAATCATTTCACATAACAGATTGAAAACTGTCCATTTTTGATCCAGTTTTTGCTCTTTACTTCAAAGGCCAGCAGATGGTTCATGTGTGCATGCAAATCTCAATCACGACTAGTTTCAAATTTAATTATTGGAAAAAGACTTCCTCCCTCCTTATTTTGCTTAACTCTAATCTGAATAAAATTATTAGTTTTCCCCATTGGGCTTTCACAAACTCATTTATGGGGTCTTCTTCCTATCCTGTTTGAGGGCCCTTCTATGAAGCTCACGGTTCTGAACCTTTTCCTTGGTCTGCGTTAATCTATTCTCAAGGAATTTTTTTGTGCATTGCTCGGTAATTGACTATATTTGGCCCAATGTTGGGATTACAATGGTTTTGTAGAACTGTAAATTCATTGACATGAAAGGGACACCGTGGCTTGGTGGCTAAGACACTGAGCTTGTCGATCAGAAAGGTCGGCAGTTCGGCGGTTCGAATCCCTAGCACCACCTAACGAAGTGAGCTTCTGTTACTTGTCCCAGCTTCTGCCAACCTAGAAGTTCGAAAGCACTTAAAAATACTAGTAGAAAAATAGGGACCACTTTGGTGGGAAGGTAACAGCGTTCCATGCGCCTTCGGGGTTTAGTCATACCGGCCACATGACCATGGAGACGTCTTCGGACAGTGCTGGCTCTTCGGCTTTGAAACAGAGATGAGCACTGCTCCCTAGAGCCAGAAACAACTAGTATGTATGTGGGAAGGGAACTTTACCTTTACCTTAACTTCATTGAGCAAACCCCTTGTTCGCTATGGGGTATTTTTTTCTGGAAACACTGGTTTCCACCAAAAATATGATACATTGTGGTCATGTGACCATGGATGATTGCAAACAACTATAAATGTGGGCCAGCTATCAAGTCCAGTTGCCTCGGTTACTTGGATGGAGATGAGAAGCTTGCCTGTCAGAACTTTGGAACTGGGTCATAAGCGCTTCTCGGGGGATCCAGTTGTAACTTTGAACAGTTGCTAAATGACCAGTTGTAAATTGAGGGCTACCTGTGTCACTCGGCCTCTTCTATCTTACAGAACAGGAAGACAAGTACAGGTAGTCCTTGACATACAGCCATTCATTTAGTGATCATTTGAAGTTACACGGCACTGAAAAATGTGACTTAGGACCATTCCTCATGCTTATGACTGTTGTAGCATCCTGTCATGCCCCTGTCGGAGTCTGAATCTGAGGAGGAAGATGAACAGCTGACAGGGAGTGGGAGTGTGGCTCCATCGGCTTTGGGGAAACTGGGGAAGGGCAAAATCTGGCTGGGTAGAGCAGGGAAGAGGTAGAACAAGGGAGAGGGAGTTCAGAGGAAGACCCAGGCCCACCCCTTCTTCATCCTAGGGCATGCAGGGAGGAATGGAGAAGAGAGCAATGTGGGTTGCATGGCTTATGGGTGAGAAAAAGGCCCTGGTTCCCTTCATTAGGCACACCTGGGAAGACAGTTTATAAGAAAAGCAGGCTGCATGTGGCAGGCTGCTGAGAGCAAATGTGACTTTCTCTTGTGTTATCATTGCTTATTTGTGTTCCTGGCATCTTCCCAACCGTGTGAGTTTTGCCATGTCTTTAAGTCTGGAATTCTTGCCCCTGCCCCACCAAACTAATTACTTCAGTTTGTCTTGATTGGACTTAAAGTTACAGTTTGTGTTGACCATGTTTTGGACTTAATTTTCTGCAGTCAAAGGCTGTTCCTGGGAGAGTTTTTCTCCAGCCAGAAGGTAACCTGGACATTGGGGGCAAAGTTGGAGATAATAAAGGGACTACTACTGATTATCTGACTGTGTTGCCTTTATGCCACACCCTGGGACATCACACATCCCCATAGTCACATGTTCAAAATTCACACAGTTGGAAACTGACATTTATGACGGTTGCTGTGTCCTGGGGTCATATGATCCCCTTTTATGAGCTTCTGACAAGCAAAGCCAATGGGGAAGCCAGATTCCCTTAACAATCGTGTGACTAAATTAACCAGCACAGTGATTCACTTAACAACTCTGGTAGGAAAGATCATAAAATGGGCAAAACTCACTTAATAATTGTCTCGCTTAGCAACAGGAATTTTGGACTTAATTGTGGTCATTAGCCAAGGACTGACTTGTACACAGAACTCTCTCTTGACTATCGTGAAGGAAAGACGGGATGTATACGCACCAAATACAAAGTAAAATACAATGCTGATTTCACGGTGAATCTTTCTCTGTGATTGTGTTATAAAGTTTTGCTCTGTTTCACCTTGCAACAGTGCCCCGAGGAATCAATGAAGATTGCATTTTGCGGCAATGACAACATTTCTGCTTATAACATGAGCGATGGATTAGTGAGGAATGTCTGTTTTCTTGATGCCCTCAATTTGGTGCCTCATGTGTTCCTCTTATTCATCACCTTTCCTATATTGTTTATTGGTAAGTGATACCACAATCAGCTTTTTCCAGTCGTTTTTCAGTTGGCATACTTTAAGCCTTGTAAAAAATATAAACCACTCAACCTTCCTTCCTTTCTTCCTCCCTCCCTCCCCTCTCCTTCTATCCTTCCTTTCCTCTCACCCTTCCCTTTCCTTCCCTCCTCCTCTTCCTCCCTCCCTCCTCTTCCCTTCCCTCCTCCCTTCTTCCCTTTCTTCTTTTCCTCCCTGCCTCCCTTTCCCTTCTCTTTTTCCTCCTTCCTTTCTTCCCTCCCGACCTTCCCTTTCCTTCCCTCCCTCCCCTCCCTCCCTCCTTCCTTTGTCCCGTTTCTCCCTCCCTTCTTTGTTTCTTCCCTCCTTCCTTCCTCCCTTTCTTTTCCTCCCTGCCATCTGTTCCCTGACCTTTCCCTCCTTCTTTCCTTCCCTCCCTCCCGCCCTTCCCTTTTCTTCCCTCCTCCTCTTCCCTCCCTTCCCCTCTTCTCTCTCTCCTTCCTTCCTTTGTCCCTTTCCTCCCTCCCCTTCCCTCTTCCTTTCCTCCTTCCCTCCCCTTCCTTCTTTCCTCCCCTTCCTTCCCTACCTCTCCGCCCTTCTTACTGCTTTTTATCCATCCATCCATCCATCCATCCATCCATCCATCCATCCATCCATCCATCTAAGTCTATCTCATTTTCTCCCCGTTTCTAATTTATTTTTAATTCTTGTGTTTGTTTAATTCCATATCCATGTCAGTTACATGATTCTGTTTTGGGTGCTCGGTAGCCAGCCTGCATTTGTGGCCATTTGCACATCTCACAGATATGTGACCAGGATTTAGGACTTTTTTTGGTTTTGTTTTGCCAGAAGCTGGCGTTTACTTCTGATTTCTGTCAAAAAAACCCCATCCATCGCAGATAATGGATTTGCTTAACAACCACCACAGAAAAGGCCATAAAATCAGGCAATGGTCATGTAGTCGCCCACTTGATGACCAGCATAATTGACAATCATAATTCTGGGCTCAATTATAAGTTGAGGGCTATCTGTGCGTATGAAATGCAGGTCCTGATGATATGATGTCATTTTTGTTTTGTGGGATTCTGCAGACACATCTGAAGTGAACACCCTCCCCCCCCACTCCAAAATCTGAAAACGTTCAGTTGAGAGTCACTGAATATTAAGATTTAGATGGAAAACTAAAAGGAAAAACCAGTATATGGAGCTAAATGGAGCAAAATGGAGCTTCATGGGATATTTTATTATTATTTTATTTGCAACCTGTCTTTATTGTTTTTGCAAATAACTGAAGGTTGCAAACGTACCCCCAATATGGCTTGTGCTGAGACAGAATAACTGGCTCAAGGTCTGTTGCGGATTACCAGCAGCCAGCGGAGCTGGTGGCAGACTCGGACAGTGAGGAGGTTAGGGAGGGACATGGGCCAGTCCTGGAGTCTGAGGAAGGCTCTGATGAAGGCTCTGCATCGGAGGCAGAGATAGGGCCAGGGCTGTCTGACAGTTTTCCAGACGCCTTCAGAGTCGGACATCAATGGGGCAGAAGAACAGCTGGAACCTGTTCCCAGTGTGTACATGCGCAGAGCTGCCAGAAGAAGGGAACCGCTAAGGAACAAGGGTTGAATGGCCCCTCCCACAGGGAATAAAAGAGGAACAAAAGGAGAGTAGGGTTTTGCAGGAGACAATTAGTTCATTTGAGTGAAGATCTGTTCCTGCATTTTTGCCAAGTATTGTTTGCTAGAGTGTGGCATCTGAAAGATATTGGCCTGGCAACTCTCCAAGTCTGATAAAAGTCTGTAATTGTGAAACATCTTGAAAGACTGTTGGTCGGGACTTTGCTGGAGAGGAATTCACTGTAAACTAAATAAAAGAGGTTTATTGGGATGAGGAGTCAGCTTCGTGCTGTTGGGAAAGCCTAGGTCAAAACAAGGTCACCCATTCAACTTTCATGGCTAAGGAGGAACTAGAACTCACGGTCTCCTGGTGATGGGCCCAAAGTCACCCAGCTAGCTTTCATGGCTAAGGAAGGACTAGAACTCACGGTCTCTTGGTTTCTAGCCCGGTACCTTAACCACGAGACCAATTGGCTCTTATACCTACTTACAACTGAGATATGCATCCCTTATTTTGTTCTTCTGCTTCAAGCCCTGACTTACTACGACTCTTTAACTGGATTCTTTTATTTTAGGATGGGGAAGCCAAAGTTCCAAAGTGCAGATTCACCACAACACATGGCTACACTTCCCTGGGCACAACCTGCGATGGATTCTGACGTTCACTCTCCTTTTTGTCCACGTGTGTGAAATCTGTGAGGGCTTTGTTTCAGATTCGTAAGTGCTGCAGAAGGGGGACCCAGAACCCAATTAATGGAGGGGCGCAAATTAGCCATGAACTGCAAACCGTTCCCACAGGGCTATTTTACCCATTCAAAAGCACCTTCCAAAAATGCTTGGTCTTATATTTAATAGATTTAATAAATTCAAAGGCAGAAAGGTTCCATAGATGATATAGATCAGAGGTTGCCAATCTTTTGGACCTCAGGGACCACCAAACACATAATTTTAAATCCCAGGGACCACTTACTGGTTCTGTGGGCATGGCCTAATTTGTGAGTGTGGCTTTGTGGTCATGGCTGGCTGGGGCATGGCTTGTATGTAAATATTATAAATATTTATATAAATATTGATTTTTTTATAAAAGCATATTTTACCCAAAACCAGGCAAAACAGGCAGGCAGATTGAGTTGCTCACAGAATCATTCAGTGATTTATCTATCTGCCATCGGCTAGCTCAGTCTGTCACATAAAATTTGCTTGCCGTGAGTCTGCATTGAATAATAGAACTTTCAGTCCTAAGGGAGGTTCGGCTGTACTTTGGCAAAGCAGAGTCTAAGATCTAAAGGCTAGCTAGAAAGCAAGAAATCCAACCATTTCCTGCTTCCTAGCTAATCTAAATCTCCAGGCACAGCAGAACAGCTGATGTTTGGAAAAATAGCAACTTAGCAGGAAAGTTTGCTGGGTAAGGAGTGAGTGGGTGGGGAGGGTTCCCGCAGGCCATGTGGGCGGCACAGCCTTGTGTTTCTGCACAGCCTGGATTAATTGCTTTGGGGGGGAGTGCTCTGGGCTTGAGATTTCTCTGTGGCCCACCAAAATTTTCTTGCGGCCCACCAGTTGGTGACCACTGATATAGATTATGGGCAGTTCCTGGAGCCAAATGTATTTTTTCCCAATGTGTTACAAAAGGCCCAAGAAAAGATGCAGCTTTCTTAAAAACCCACAGACAGCTGCAGTCATGGGTCTGCATACATCACCTGTAAATCGTGGGAAAACAGGAAATCCAGGCAGTTCAAATGCGTATAAGCAGGGGTGGGCTTAAAAACTTCGAGCAAAGGGCTCTCTGCCCAATTGCTGGGTGGGTGTGGCCACCCAGGGAGAGGCCTACTCAGCCACTTGTACCATTGTGGGGGGTGTTTTTGTCCTCCCTTGGCTCTGGAGACTTTCCTCGAGCCTCTGGGAGGGCAAAAACGGTCTCCCTGGGCTCCAGAGGCTCTCTGGAAGCCAGAAATGGGCCCATTTCCAGCCTTCCCGAACTTCTAGGAGGCCAATTTTTTGCCCTTCCCAAGCCTCTTCATGTGCGCTGCACTTACCTGCATCCAAAACGGGCCATGTGGGGACTCCTGGGAGGGGGGGGGCAGAGGTGATATTCAGCAGGTTCTGACCAATTCTGGAGAACCGGTATTGGAAATTTTGAGTAGTTCAGAGTACTAGCAAATACCACCTCTGCCTGGAGATTATAGTATCCTTCCCCTTCCACACCTACCAAACCATGCCCACGGAACTGGTTGTAAAAAAAAATTAAATGCCACCACTGGGTGGGCCCGCCAGGTGTGAGATTTTGGGGCTCTGAACTGCACAGAATCTTAGCTTGGGGGTCTCCCAAACCCTTGAGAACCTGCAGCGGCCCAACATTGAATATAAGAGTTTGTTGCAAGCTCAAGTTCTCTATAAGAATCTGAAATACGAACAGTCGAAGCAAATTGGCAGTAAAATAAGTGTCAATGGAATTCAAGATGGGATGGACTTAAATCTCTTGTGGGTACGAAGGGACTTGAGACTGATGACGGATTTTATCCCTCCCTCAGACTCAGGCTGGTCATATCTTACATCAGCCTTTCCTATTCAACTGGGAATTTTAAGAGCTGCGCCCCACCTATGCTCATTTGCCTCCCAGAATAGCCCCACGGTGAGATAAGCAGCCAATAAATTTAACAAACGAATAAATAAAAATATCGGGATGGTTGAAATAAATATAGCCATTGCTTTGAAGTGGCTGGGAATGATTAATAAGGAAGTTATACTTGTCCCTGTGCATGCAGCAAAAAAAGTTCCCAGACTCACATTTTTGTCTTTATGTATGTATAAATCTGAACAAGAAATGAAACTCTCAGCAGGGTTCTGCACAAATCAGAAGGCAAAATTCTCAATTTTCACAGCCTTGTTAAGTCAATTACTGTGTAAACCTGTTGTACAAACATTGAATCAAACAAGTGGTAGACTACCTCAAATTGAGGTAGTCCTAAATTTCCAATCAGTACTTTGGGCATACTATAAGTTGATATGGACATATGTTGAGTCACCAGTTACTACCATTTTTACTCCAAGTATAAAACAAATCATCTGTCAACTGAAAAATACTCATTTGGTCTTTTTAATTGCCAGAAGAAAGGAATTGGAGGAAAGCAGTGCATTCCTTAAATGCTTCAGATAATCGCCTTGGCAGCCAGTTGTCACACAAGATTGGAGAGCATGATTGATGACTCTTGGCTATGGATGTGTCTCATTGGAGAATATACACTCGGGGTGGGGGGGAAGACCAGGTTCAAGGGCGAAATGAATCATGTGTCAGAGTTGACTGGCTGTCAGGTCTCCAACACGCACCCCCATTCAAATCACAAGTCTCTAGCTGCATGTCTCAGAGTAAAAAAGATTGATTTATTAGTTGACATCATCACAATCATTAAGCGAATTTCATGGTTGTTAAATCATGATCACTTGACCACAGGATGCTGTAACAAGTTGCAAATGTGTGCTGGTTGCCAAACACTTGAGTTATGATCACATAATCTTCAAGGGTTATGTGACAGTTATATGTATAAGGACAGGCCATAAAGCACCTTTCCAAGGCTGATATAGTATTAGAGCAATAGCACTTAGACTTATATACTGCTTCAATGTGCTTTACAGCCCTTCCTAAGCGGTTCAGAGAGTCAGCCTATAACTTCCAACAATCTGGGTCCTCATTTTACTCACCTCGGAGGGGTAGAAGGCAAGAGTCAACCTTGACCCTGAGTCAACTAGTCAGGATCAAAGTGCCAAACTGCTGGCACCTGGCAGTCAGCAGAAGTAGCCTGCAGTACTGCATTCGAACCACTGCACCACCACGGCTCTTAACTTTAAGTCATCGTTAAATAAATGGTCATTAGTCAAAGGCAACCTGTATGTCCTTGCAAAGGCAAACATGGTCTGGAAAGCTTTCCCAAGAGGCCGGTTGGATTGCCAATTAAAAACCAACAGTTTAACAAAGTAAGTCTAACGTATCCTAATCATGAGTTAGGCTTACTTTGTTAAACTGATGGTTTTTATAAGCCTAACTTATCCTAATCATAAAGGGGATGCGGTGGCTCGGTGGTTAAGACGCTGAGCTTGTCGATCAGAAAGGTTGGCAGTTTGGCGGTTCGAATCCCTAGCGCCGCATAACGGAGTAAGCTCCTGTTACTTGCCTCAGCTAGACGGTTGGATCGTCAAACTTTCGTGCATTTTTTACGTTCATCTTTTTATCCCTGGTGAAACCACCCTTCCATTGAACGTTCCGTGCACCTTCGGCGTTTAGTCATGCTGGTCACATGACCTCAGAGACATCCTCAGACAGCGCTAGCTCTTTGGCTTTGTAATGGAGATGAGCACCGCCCACTAGAGCCGGAAATGTCCAGCACGTATGTGCAAGGGGAACCTTTTACTTTCACTTTTATCCTAATTGTAACTTTGCCTGTAGATTCTTCTGTGCTGCCAGAAGAAAGTAGGCCTCACATGACCCCGGGACACTGCAACCGTCATAAATATGAACCACTTGCCAAGAGTCTGAATTTGGATTATGTGACCATAGAGATGCTACAATGGTCATAAAGTGTGAGAAAAATGGTCAAACACTTTTTGTCAGTGGCACTAAGTGAACCGTAGTAATAAGTCGAGGGCTACATGTACAGAGATTAGTTTTGAATGAAATGCTGCTGAGTTTATAATCCATTTCTTGAGCATCTCTGCAGTGAAATACAGCCCTGATTCTGACTTATTTAACTAACTAACCTTGTTTTCTTTACAGAAGATGGCCAACTCGCCATCTGCACCTCTTCCTGCCTGCTATAATGGGTTTTGTAGCAGCTATAACTTCCATAGTATATTACCACAATATTGAGACATCAAATTTTCCAAAATTACTTCTGGGTAAGTATTTTCTTTTTAAAACATCTACATTTAAAAAATCCTGAAGTGATAATACCACTTTATAATGCCTTGGTAAGGCCACACTTGGAATGCTGCATCCAGTTTTGGTTGCCATGATGTAAAAAAGATGATGACTGAGATCTTTCTCACGTCTCTTCTCGTTGTTTCTCCTAATCCCCTGACCTCCGATTTTGTATACTTCTTACCAACCTGGAATTGGATATGTCTAGTTTGATGAATAAAAGGACTGAGGGACGTGATAGCAGTCTTCCAGTATCTCAGCGGCTTCTATAAAGAAGAGGGATCAAGCTATTCTCCAAAGCACCTGAGGGCAGGCCAAGAGGCAATGGATGGAAACTTATCAAGGAGAGAAGCAACTTAGAACTAAATAGAAATTTCGTGAGAGAACAATTAATCAGTGGAACAACTTGCCTCCAGAAGCTGTGGGTGTTTTATCACTGGAGGTTTTTAAGAAGAGATTAGACAACCCTTTGAAATGGTATAGGGGGTTGGGCTAGAAGACCTCCAAGGTCCCTTCCACCTCTGTTAGTCTGTTAAACATTTGCTTCCTTGACATATTTGAGTGATTGAAAAGAATTATTGGCCCCTTTTCATGCTGTACTGGATCAGTGTGGAGCAGGAGTGTCAAGCTCAAGGACCACGGGTCGAATCTGGTCTGTGGGATGCTTAGATTGGGTCCACCGGGCCACCCTGGAAACAGCAAAGGCCCGGCCCACGTTGCCTCTGCCAGTGAACATGGAGTTGGTGTGGGCAGTTCTGTTTTCAGCTGTGATGGCCTCCGGCAATCCTCCGCCAGTAAAAACGGATCTCGGGAGGGTTGCAGGAGGCTATCATAGCCAAAAATGGAGCTCAGGAGCTGGCAGAGAGCTTGGACCACCACAGGTGCCCCTGACATGAGTGGCTTTGAACTGGCCACGCCCTCCTGCCCTCCCCCCCACAGGTCAAACACAACCCTGATGCAGCCCTCAGTGAAATCGAGTTTCACACCCCTGGTGTGGAGGTGAGTGTGCAGGTGTCCTCAACTTACGACCATTGGGACCAGAATCTCAGTCTTTGACCAAAGCAAGATGTCATGTGATTGCCCACATATGAATGCTTTGCTCAACAACCACTATCCCGACACTGTCCCCATTGTGGTCGTTAAGCAATCGCATGGGTTGTTAAGCAGATGAAATCCCGGATAAGGAATGTGGGGTGCCTTAAGTGTGTGTGTGTGTGAGATTCTAGGAGGTTTTGGTCAGCAGCTGAAAATCCTTTCTGCTGAAATCCAAGCCGGATTTTCAGCCCCTGACGTTTCTCTGGGAAGGTACGAGGAACGGGGTTCGAAGGTTCTCGGGGGAAATGGGGGTTGAGACGGGCTCCATGGCTCCCCACCTTACCACGTTGAGTCTCTATTTTTGCTTGGATTTTAACTCCCTCTGGGAACTACACCAGTGGTGGGATTCAAATTTTTTTGCTACCAGTTCTGTGGGCATGGCATGGTGTGGTGGGCATGGCTTGGTGGGTGTGACAGGGGAAGGTTACTGCAAAATCCCATTCCCTCCCCACCCCATTAACCTGCTTTCTAGCTCCGTTCTCCTGTGCAGGGCAGCAGAAGAAGACCCAGTAGATCAGCTGGGACTCGGGAGGCAGAGAAGAGACGGGGGCGGGGGCCAGTCAGAGGTGGTATTTTCCGGTTCTCTGAATTACTCAAAATTTCCACTATCGGTTCTCCAGAACTGATCAGAACCTGCTGAATACTACCTCTGAACTATACTCACCCAAAGGCTCCCCTTGAGAGGCAACCTTTCATCCTTAGAGGTGAACCTTAGAGCCCTCTTATCAGATGGTTGCACCTTGCAAACCTCCCTGCTGGCTTCCCCGATGACTTTCTGGGGAAGCCAGCAGAAAACTGCAAATCATGGTCACATGATCACGAGTCACTTGGCAAGTGGTGCAAAGAACCCAGATCACAACCATGTGATTGTAGGGGCAGTGTTGCAATATTTTGCTCTATGGCTGTAAAGCCCCGTTAAACAGCAGCCTAATTAAGGAACTACCCAGAACAGTCCCATCAACACTGGCAGGGCACGCCACTTGTGCATAGGGGAGAAAACCTCACTCCCTTTTGGCCCTGATAATATTACCTAATCGGGTAATGAAACGTCTGCAAGAAAACAGCCAACTTCAGGGAGCACCAAGGACCCCTCAGTCTAATTTTTCCCAGTTCAAACTTCTTTGGATTATTATGGCATATTTAGTTGCTTGATTAAAAGAATAATTATTGCATGCATAAAATTGACGGCTATGTATTTCTTTTGGTCTCTGCAGCTCTTTTTTTGTACTGGATCATGGCCTTTATCACCAAAACTATCAAGCTGGTCAGATATTGCCAAGACGAGATCTATTTTGGTCAGCTGCGTTTCTGCATCACTGGGACGATGGTGGTGCTTTATGGGTTGCTAATGGCTGTGGAGATCAACGTGATACGTATTCGTGTAAGAACATCTCAATTCAGGATGTGTTTTTCAGTGTCATGTTGTTGTTAGTTGTGAAGTCACGTCCGACCCATTGCGACCCCATGGACAACGTTCCTCCAGGTCTTCCTGTCCTCTACGATCTTCTGGAGTCCATTTAAGCTCACGCCGACTGCTTCAGTGACTCCATCCAGCCACCTCATTCTCTGTCATCCCATTCTTCTTTTGCCCTCAATCTTTCTCAGCATTAGGCTCTTCTCCAGGGAGTCCTTCCTTTTCATTAGGTGGACAAAGTTTTTGAGTTTCATCTTCAGGATCTGGCCTTCTAAAGAGCAATCAGGGTTAATCTCCTCTAGGACTGACCAGTTCGATCGCCTTGCAGTGCAAGGGACTCGCAGGCATCTTCTCCAGCACCAGGGTTCAAAGGCCTCAATTCAGTATTATGTAGTATTCCTCAACAAATCACTGGCAAATGGGGAAGGTTAAACCATCCCTTCCCACCCAGCATGCTTTAAATGTGTTTTGGCTATATGCCCATTGCTGGCTGGGAATTTTGGGTTTTGAAGTCTGGAGAATGCCTGGTTGAAGATGGCTGATTTATAGCCTTTGCTAAAAACCAACTATTCTGTTTTTCAGATTTGGAGGCATTCATCTTTTTTTAAAAAACTAAGTCAAAGAGAATAATTAGTGGTGCATTGGACAGGGTATCACAAACACACCCTTAATATCAGTTCCTTAGTATTTATTTTATTTGGACCTTCTGCTACTATTTAACTCTTCTACTTAGATGCTTACATGACCTTTGTAGACTAGAAATGGCATCTGTCTGGGCCTTAAGCTGCTATTTGTATGTGGATTTGTATTTGTATGTATTTGTATGTGGATCTCTGGTTATTCGGGTTTTCTCCCGCGTAGAATTGGAAGTATCTAGGCAACGTTTCGATG
>BHFT01076953.1:0-35181 GCA_004320025.1 Laticauda laticaudata | reverse complement strand
TTTCTGAGAGGGCTTGGCTGGTGGAGTGGACGAAGGAGGAGTGTAGTGGGGCTGTCTGGTCTGCAGCTGGGTCAGGCTGAGGCGTCGTGTGGCATCCTGTGGTATCCGAGGAATCTGGGGTCTGACTGGGAAGGGCCTGACTCTGACTGCTGGAAGTCCTGGTGCGTGGGTAGGCTTGATTTAGGCGAGGGAGCTGTTGAAATCCGCTGGAAGGGCTGTGACATCGCTTGGGGTAGAGGACGCAAGACCTTGGAGTGGGTAGCAGCAGGTTCGTGGGTCTGGAGCGGTGGCTGCAGAGGAGCTGTGATCCTCTCCTTCATCGCCTAGTGACTGGGCCTCGCGGCATGTCCATTTAGGGTCTGGCCCACGTACGTGCAGAAGGCTTCGGTGGTTGGAGGATTGTATGTCAAAGTGACCAGCTGGGAGAGGAGATTCTGCTGCTTGCTTTGATTGTGTCCCTGATTCTGCAAGGGCTCTGCCCAAACCGGTCTGCCTCTCATGCCTGCCTTTTGTTGGAGGTGGAGCTGGGGGTTGGGGGGCGATTGGTTCTCTGTGGCTCCTCTTCTTGCTCCATCTGAGGGACAGGGGATCCTCCAAAGTCCTTCTGAGCACGGCGGAGTGCAGCTGTGGGGCGGGTCTCTTCATCGGGGGCCCTCAAGACACCTGCCTTGAAAGCTGCTTCTCTGGCTGGAAGAGGAGTGGCTCTCTGTGGGCTGTCTGAGCGAGAGGTGACAGAGCGGGGCTGCTCCTCGGTGCGTGGATCTTCACCCTTCCAGGAAGCTTGTCACCTGGACATGACATTAGGCTCTCCTGGTCAATGAGCTTGACAGCCGGCCTGCCGGATTCTCTTCAGGTGGCAGCTGCCAATACCAGGTATGCATATGCTTTCATCACCCCAGGAGGACATCTTGAAGTGAGTCAGCCCAGCTCTCTTGCCTTCTCTCTCCACACTGCCTTGCTTCCTCTTGGTTGTTGCGATAGAGCCTTTGGGCCTTCCTTCCACAGTTACTCGTTCTCCTCAGCCATTCAGGCCACCTCCTCTTCATGGTCCTCGGAAATGGTGAGTACTGTTTCCTCTCCCCCTTTCCTTTGCCTTGCTTCTTCTTCCCTCTTGGCAGGGCGGCTTTAGGGCCTTCAACAGCAGGGCTTTGAGGGCTTGGGGGCTGGTCCACCACAGCAGGCGCCTAGCAGCAAGAGAAGCAGGCAGCATGGCAGCAGGAGAAGCACCAGCAAGCACCAGCAGCACCAGGCGCCACCAGCAGGAAAAAGCACCACACCACCAGCAGGCAGGAGAAGCACCAGCACGCACCAGCAGGGAGACGCACTAAGCAGCAGCAGCAGGAGAAGCACAGCAGCAGCAACACAGGGCCCGGGAGCACTACCACCACCACAGCAACAGCAGCAGCAGCAGCTTCAGAGTCAGCACCAGGGGTGGAAAATGGTGGTTCTGTCCTTCTTTGCCAGGCTGACAGGGAGTAGCACAGGCTTCCTCTTCTTATCCCCATGAGTGCTTCTTCTCAAGTGTGATGTCTCTGGCAGCAGGTCTTTCCTCGAATGCTGACTGCATTTGCGAGCTGCATCCCTTTTATGTCTGCGGAGCTTTATGCAATTCATCTGCCCCGCACTGCAACAGTGAACGCTTTGCATCTGCTAGCATCTGCTACTGGGCATCCTATAGGCCTCCGTGATGCATCTGCGCTCATTCCGTTACACATCCGCTACGCATCCATTCCTTCCGCTACGCAGATCCGCTCACTGACTTATTCCCCTGGGAAGCCCTACGGTGTGTTCATCCGCCTTCCATCTGCTTTCATCCGCGTAGCTTGCCTACGAACGTCGTGTCTCCTGTTTTACATCCTCGCTACATCCTCTCCACATCCATTCCTTTCCGTTGTTGTCCGCTCTGTTTATGCAAATTTGGGGCACTTTTGAGAGCGGATAACAACAGATGGAAAATTTGGTCGTCTGCTGTGTCCTTTTTATATATGTTTTGCATCCGTTGGCTGGTGTGACCTAGCCTTAAGCACCAGAGCTAACTGCAACAGTATTGCCAAAAAGGTTTTAAGAGTTGCAAATCTAATTTTACAAAGCTTCTCCTATGGTAATACTGATTTGCAAACTAGGACATTCAGAAACCTTTGCTAGACCAATACTTGAATACAGCTCTGCTGTGTGGAATTCACACTGTATATCAAACATAAATACAATTGAGTGAGTCCAGAAGTATTTTTCCAGAAGAGCATTACATTCCTCTATTAACAACAGAATACTCCACACCACCAGACTTGAGATTCTAAGCTTAGACAACCTTGAACTATGCCGGCTAAGATTGGACTTAAGCATAGTCATAAAATCATATGTTACAATGTCTTACCCATTCATGAATATTTCAGCTTTAACCACAACAACACAAGAGCATATAACAGATATAAACTTAATGGAAACCACTCCAAACTTGATTGCAGGAAGTACGATTTCAGCAACAGAGTGGTCAATGTCGGAAACTACCTGATTCTATTATCACTTGCTCAAACCCCCATTTCTTTATCCTCAAACCAACCTTTATTGACCTCACCCTATTCCTAACAGGTCTTTAAGGGGTACATACGCGCACAATCGTGCCTACCACCCCTGTCCTATTGTCCCCAATTATTAGTTCCAATTTCTTATATTTAAACTTGTTTATTCTTATTTCTATTGTATTGTAAGCTTTTGACAAAATAAATAAATTAATATATATATATATTGCATACAATAAATCTGAGTTGTAACTGGTATTATTAGAAATTTTCATACCTCACATCATTAATGTTATATCTGGTTTTTCACAAGCAACCAGTACTGCAATCTCCATCTCTAAAATAAGCCAACCATAAGGATAGTTTGTTTGTTTGTTTATTGTCCTGTTCTCAAAGCACAGTTAATAAACCAGTTAATGGATCACTTTCTCCATAATCATGTGGGAGTACATAGATGTACAGGAATGTTTTGAAAAATACATCAATCAATCAATCAATCAAAATAAAGTTGGAAGGGACCTTTGAGGTCTTCTCGTGCAATTCTCTGCTTAAGCAGGAGATCTTATATCATTTCAGATAGGTGGCTGTCCAGTCTTTTCTTAAAAACTTCCAATGATGAAGTACCTACAACTTCAAAAGGCAAGTTATTGAAGGCATTATTTTGATTAGATTGTATTTTCATTCTCTTTCTCCATGAGATGACTTATATCTTGTAAGCTTTTGTATCTTAAACATTCAGATAAGACTCCACATGTTTGACTAGGTATCAATACTTTGGCTGCTTCAGCCAATCAGTTCTTTGGAAGTGTGCTCTCTGCTATCAGACTTTGCCAAAGCATTCTGGAATTGAAAGGATCGCCTTTTCAAACTTATGTCTTCTTGTTTTCTTGAAGTATTCAGTGAGCATATTGGGTTACTTAATAGGATTTTAGGAGCTTCAGACTCTATTTAATTGATAAGATAAGGGGTGGGATTCAACTAGTGTTACTACCAGTTCGGTGATTACTTTTTGCATGGAAAACACCTTAAGTTGTGCTACCCGGACAGCTGAAAAGCGCTGCACGTGGGTGTGCAGCATTTGAAATGCCACTTTTTTCCTGTTTTTTCAACCTCAGCTGTGCCGCGCAAAGCAGTTGAGGTTGAAAAAGCAGGAAATAAAGGACAGGTAAGAGCCTGGGTGGGCAGGTGGGCCAAACAGCAGCAAACACATAACTAGTTTGGTGTCTGCTGCTCTTCAGAGCTACTGGTTCAATAGAGCAGGGCAGAACCAGTAGCATCCCACTCCTGAATAAGATTCTGCCTTAGGAACCATCAATAAGAGTGGTGGTGATTGAGAAGCAGCTGCATAATTAGCAGAGAAAGCAGTTGAGAAAGCATGTGACTTCTTAACTTATCAGAATGCAAAAAGAGACAAAGGGAGGTTTATACTTTCAGACTTACAAGATTCTTTTAATGTGGTCTTGTAATAAGGTAGAATTACCTGTTTCTGTCACATCGACCTAAAAGGGATGACACTAATTTAGTCCCTTGATATTCCCACAATTAACTAACCTCTCCCTGTCCACTCCCGCATACTTCTCCTTTTGATTCAGTTGTATGTTGTGGGTACAAAACCACGGAATAAAAATCTGGTGAAATGATAGATATGTGATCAGACTGGTTCTTTCATTTCAAAAAGTAATTGGAGCTACTTTAACCATCTCCTAGAGGCAATTGAAGTGACTTTTAAAAGTAACCTAAACTATTTTGCACAAGAATTTCCTTTAACAGACTTAGAATGAAAAATGCATGAGTAAAAATGTTAGTAAAATATATCACTTTGATAGTTTGATCAAGCAAAATATATCTTTGTGAATTATTAAACCTTCAGAAATTGATCAAGCATACAATTTTAGGGTTTTTTTTAAAGAACCAATGTCCACTGCAAGATGTTAACACTCTGAAGGAACATCTGGGCTACTAATCCCAGATGCGGCTGCTTCCCAAGGTCTCGGTAGTCCTGTGATGCATTTGGATGATGTCTTCTCATGATGACGTCAATGGCCGGCACTGAATCCGTGACCAGCACCTGATACTAGGAGGACCATGGCTTTAAGGATTATTGTGGCTATTGTAAAGCAGTGTGGGGCAGTGGTGGTGGGTAGAACGTGGGTTATGAGGTGGATGTGGGCTAAAAGGGTGCTTTATTTAAGCAGAACTGGGAAGCAGATATTTCCAGTGCTAGCTTCACAAGGGCTTATGTCTACTTTAAAGAGTAGCCCTATTCTTTGCCTCTGACTCGTGTTGGAGAGTGAATCAGAAATAAAATGAAATTGTCTTATCTCGTGTTCATCTTTATTTGTGCTCTACTAGATTTGACATAGGCATTGAAACTCCATTTTTGGCACAGTAGTCTCCTGCAACCCTCTGCCAACAAAAAACGGAGCTCAGGAGGAACACATGCAGATCCCAAGATCTGTTTTTGTTGGCAGAGGCACTGCAGGCCAGTCCTTCACTGTTTCCAGGGCAATTCCACAGGTCTGTTCTAAGCATCCTGCAGGGCAGATACAGTCTCTGGGCCTTAAATTTGAAACCCCTGCTTTAGGAATTTTGACATTCTCCAGTTGTTTTGGGGCATGGAAGTTGGATAAATTTGTGATATCTTAGTCTTCATATAGGAACAGCTTCATTCATGATTCTTTTGATATTCAACCCACCAACTCAGCAAGTAGGCAACAGCAGAAACTTCAAGGAAAGTTAAAAAAAGATTTAATGAAAACTAGAAGTACTATCCGTACAGAAGTTCAACTACTACAAAATTCTGTAATAAACCTGTGGGATGTTTCTTGGATGAATAAATGAAAAATTCCATAAGTGTAGACCAAAAACATATAGCTTCAGCAGGGTCAACGAAAGCATGATATTCACCCCATCATATATCTGTATCAAACAGAAGTTGTATAGAAAGAACCTGAAGACAGATGATCAAGGGCATCATTTCACACTGCTCAGGGAGAAGTCAATGGTCACTTCTGCATTTTACCAAGAAAACATTAAATATAAATAAATGATTGATGATACGATATTAGATAATAACACACACATACACAGACACACACCATGTCAGATGACACTCAACATTCTACTGAGGAACAGCTGATGATCTTTTTTAAACTACAAATTGTGCATATGACATGACCAGATTAAAGCCAGTGGAATAGCTAATTGCTGATGTTGCCAGCAGGAAAAGAAAATCTGAAGCTGTGAAGACAGAATTTCAGTAAGAATGTAGAGTGCTATAAGCAAAAACATAGTGAAACTCAACATAATGAAAGATGAAATGAATTGACTACAAACTGACCTCCTTGCTATTAGTGAATGCAAATGGGCTGAAATCAGACATTTTCAGTGAGAAGACACAGGACACAAAAAAGCAAAGAAGAATTTTCATTACCTTCATAGGAAGACTATAGCAAAGATAGGACTTGGGTATAATGCAATGAGTGAATGACTAACAGTAATTAGAGTTTGCAGGCAACTTTTTAACATAATACTTATTCAGGTTTATGTTCTAATTGTTGATACAGAAGCATTAACAAGTTAAACTAAGATGTTATCAGGGCTGAAGCTCTTTGCTACCTGCTTTGACAGCTTTTCCCTTGAAAATGTTTTTGACTGTTTTTCAAAGCTCTTTGTTTCATATAAGTAGAGATAGATATATTATATACATATAATCTATCTATCTGGAGAAAGAGAGAGAGAAAGAGAGAAAGAGAGAGAGAGATAGTTATATTGAATGGGGAGCATATAATAATAAAATGAACCATGTTCAGTGTATCTCTTTGTTCTTTTCTTTTTGCCTTTCCTGATTGTTAAATTGTTACTGTCTTGACAGGAGACTTAGCTTTAGCATCTTTATGCCATCTGCAACCCCTCAAGAGATTGAATTGTTCTCTATTTCACATCATATTCCAAGCCAAGATAGCGAGTTTCCATTAAAATGGCATATTCACAATAGCTGTCACCATCTGACATTAGGTGAATCCAAGAGTCAGGTATTTACTAACTTAATTTCTCAGGACCATGATACTATTTTTGCAGACTTTGGTGAAATTTGATCAGTGGCAGTCTTATAATGTGGACAAAACACTTAGAAGTTTAGCTCTTTTACTAATAGCCAACCAGCCAGGAGACATTGATGGAAACTCTATAATAGTGGTGGCTAACCTTTTCGGGCTCCTGTGCCAAAAATTATGTGTGTGCTTGTGCTCTTGTGCCAGCACCCAGAAGGCAATGTGGGCAGCCCCCCACCCCTACACATGTGCGCATGATCCCCCCCCAGCACCCCATTACCTGCACTGTGCATGCACATGCCTCCTAGCTGATTTTTGGCCTCCCAGAGGCTCGAGGGAAGCCTCTGCAGCCTTTGGAGGCCAAAAAAGGGCCTGCTTCATCACTTCTGGTATTTCCAGAAATACTGGATGTGGCAAAATGGGCCTGTTTTTGGGCTTCCAAAGGCTGCAGAGGCTTCCTTCAAGCCTCTGGGAGACCAAAAAAGGCCTCAAACAGGCCGAAAATCAGCTGAGAGGAGTGCACATGTGCAGTGCAGGTAAGTTTGGCTGGGGCTTGCATGTCCACACAAATGGCTCTGTGTGCCACCTGTGGCATGCATGCCATAGGTTCACCATCACAGCTCTGTAACTTCAGCATGTCCTTATGAAAGAAAAATTTTTTCCAGTTCCTTTTGAAGATGGTGGTGAAACCTTTCTATACAAACAATTTAAAAAGGGATCTAAAACTATTTATCTTGGCTCCAATAAAAATTGTTAAATAAATTAACAAACAATTCATTTGGGCGGGGAATGCTTCAAGAAGATATTGATGGCTGAATTCCAAACATTACTGAATAACATACACTAGACCAAAGTTCCCCAACCTTTCTGGGTTAGTGGCCCAGAGTAAGGGGAGGGGGGGAAGACGGGATGGTTTTGTGAGAGAGGTAGGCACAGACATGCATGCATGTGAACACCCATTGCTCTCATGAGTGGGGATGTAAGTGCCTGTGAGGATGCTCACATGAGTGGGGCAACAACAGGATGCAATGTTCATGATGATGATCGTGCGAAGTGGACTATGAGTGCCCATAAAAATGGGGAAGCAACTGTCCATGATCCTTTTGTGAGTTGTGCTGTGTCTGTGTGTCAGCTACTCACACAGCCCAGTGGCCAATAGGCCATGGCCCAGCCCATAGGTTGGGTACCCCTTCATGAGGCAATATTGAATACTTCATAATATCATTTCCTTATTTGTGTAGGTCTATTTTTACGATAGTATTGATCGGAGAAACAAAGAAGCTCTTTGTGTTAACACAGGGGTCACCATCCCCAGGCTGTGACCCACTATCGGGCTGTGGCCTATTTGAAATCAGGCTGTGTAAAAGGTGGGCTGGCATGTATACTTGTGCATTTGCAGCTCAACTTAGTGAGTGGCTGATTGGCACACACACACACAGGCTCACCGATACCGATACCAGTTCTGACTACTGGCTGGGCCTGCCCACCCTGGTGCTATACCAGCCTACATATCCAGCTCGCTCACCCTGCCCATGCAGCCAAGCTGATTTTAACATTTTCTTTTTCTTTAATCTTTGCTCTCCAAGTATCAATTTGACATTTTTAAAAACTTTCCAGGACATTCAGGTAACATTCAGTGCTAATTAAATGCAATATTTTCATGAAAGGGCAAAGGTTTGAAAGGTTTAAGCAGTTATCCTCCACTCCTATTGAAGTATTGAAGTTAAGCTTGAGAAAAAGTGTTTCTAAGCTCCCTGGATCTACTGGAATTAGCATTCAATAAATAAGTTCACAGAAAACAAGCTTTCCATTGGTGAGAACAGATTTTTGAAGCTAAATTTCTCCAAACTAGTACGATGGAGGAGGGATTGATGAAGGAAAAAAGTATCTTTTGTTCTATTAAAAAAAAAAAACTTCCTCAGAAGCTAATGGAAGGCTTTTTAAAAACCCAGTTGTCATATTGAATTAAAATGAGACTGATAATTTGGACATGTGTTTTGCATATATACATGAATGCTGCTTCAATGTGCTTACTGAATGAGTGAGAACCAATTGAGCCAACAGGTTAAGGCACTGGGATGTGGTGAGAGATGTGGTGGCTCAGTGGCTAAGATACTGGAGCTTGTCAATCAGAAAGGTTGGCAGTTTGGCAGTTTGAATCCCGACCACTGCATAACGGAGTGAGCTCCCCTTATTTGTCATCCCAGCTTCTGCCAGCATAGCAGTTCAAAAGCATGTAAAAATGCAAGTAGAAAAATAGGGACCACTTTGGTGGGAAGGTAACATCCTTCTGTGTGCATTCAGCATTTAGCTACATGACCACAGAAATGTGGATCAACACATGTACCAGGACAATACATTTTTGCAACCTAGGTTCTTGGGAAGAACTCAATGTGTATGAAAAAAAACATTGGAAAGAACTGACAGCTGTGATTTCATATTTTTATATATACTTTATATAATAATTTATTCATCAATTTTTGCAGGTCCAATTGTCAAAAGAAAGCTCAGGATCTTATAGGTTGGAAACATATGGAAGAGGTCTTCATATGCATATATCTTCAGTGGACAGACCAGTGGTTCCCAAAGTGGGTGATACCACCCCCTAGGGGTGGTGGGATGCCTTAGGGGAGAGCTAAGAGGCAAGGGGGCTGGCAGGGGGGCTCTAAGAGGCAGCAGGGGGGTGCTGGCACTCTGTCCGACAGCCTGGAGAGAAAAGAACAGGTGGCACGCAGATGGCTACCTCTCTTTCCCCCTTTGTCGTCCAGTGCAGCAGCTCTTCCCACGGCAGATTCTACCTGTGAAATGAATGTGTGTGTGTGTGTGTGTGTGTGTGTGTGTGTGTGTGTCAGAGGAGGAATGTGTGTTGAGGGGCAGGAAATTTTTTCTCCGAGTTTTGAGCTGGGAGGGGCCAGAACAAGCTGAAGCACCAATGGGAATTCTCCCTGCTCCAGCGTCATCCATCTCCAGGCAAAGTCTCCCTTGACTTCACCTGATGGAGGAGAGAATTCTGAGCAAAGAGAGAAGTGGAGAAAATGGGAGGGGGATCTTTTCAATCTTGGGGGGCTGCATTCTATGGGGGTCTTTTATGCCAGCTCCGGAGGGGAGGGTGGACTTTCTTTTGCACCTCCCCATGATTCTCATCAATCTCCCTTTCTCTGTGCACCTGGAGAGGTGGACTAGATGCCCTTTGAGTTTCCACAGTGCCCAGACGGTGCCAGGCTGGAGCTGCCAAGATTCCAGATGGATAAAATGGAGCCAGAGCTCGAGGGGTCCTTCAGGCTCCCCCCTCAATCTGGAAGGAGGGACCCCCAGCAGGTGTTGCGGAGGACAAGGGAGGAGGCTCAGCCCCACAGCCAGCCAGGACTTGGGGGCCTCACGCTCAGGAAAACCCTCAGCTGACAGTCCATGCAGGAAGAGATGGAGAGGATCTGCAGGGATCCCCCCAATCTGCCTGGATTCTCTCCCCAGGCCTTCTCCCCTGGGGAGTGTAAAATAGAAAAAAAAAAGCAAATGAGGAAATGAGAAAAGGAAGGAAAGGGAAGGAGAAATGTGGAAAAAAGGAGACGCCGGCCCTTCAGGCTTGTAGGGAAAGTAGAGCAAAGCCAGTCAGGCTTTGCTCTATTTTTCAAATGCGTCACCATTGCTGTGTTCTAGGTGCTGGTCCCACAGGTCTACCCCATTTATCCCACTGTACTGGAAGAACCTGCCCAAGAAAGTCTTTGTGGAGCAGTGCACCAACTCAATGGGGTGAGCCTGAGAGAGGGAAAGAGAAAGAGAGAAAAGAAAAAGAGAGAGAAAGAGAGAAGGAAGAAAAGAAAGAAAAGGGAAGTAAATAAAAAGGAACAAAGAAAGAGGGGGGAGGGAGGGATGGGGGAAAGAGAGACAGACAGACAGACAGACAGACAGACCTGATGCATCAGATTTGAAATGAGCCTAGTTTAGACTTGAGGCCCTTTTCCATATTGAAACATCTTTGCCAGCATCTTTACCAGTACATTGAAACATCTTTGGCTTCTATTAAAGGTTTTGTCGATGAAACATGGTCAAGACTACCAGGAAGCTCTCACAATTTGTTGAGGCTTTAAACTGGATCTATTGGACCAGATCTCCATCCTAAAAAAATATTTTTCCCCAATGTATTACAGTGCCAATTCTGAAGAAGGCAAACCAAAATGTACTGGTAAATTACAAGGAGAACTCACACACATACTCTCTTCTAACCCTGCTGGAGCAGGTGATTGGACTAGAATAGATATCTCATTATCTTTCTCCTCCTCCCTCCCTTATTTCTTTTTCTTTCTCTCCCTTCCTTCCATTCTCCCCTCTTTCTTTGTCCCTTTTTCTTTCTTTCCCTTTTTCTTTTCTTCTTTCTCTCTTTCTTTCTCTCTTTCTTTTCTCTGTCTTTCTTTCCCTCTCTTAGGCTCACCCAATTGACTTGGTGTACCACTCCACTCAGACTTGGGAATGGGATCAATGATTCTCCAGGGGAATGGGATCAATGGGCTAGACCTGCGGGGCCGGCACCTAGAACACGGCAGTGGCGCAACATTTGAAAAGTAGAGCAAAGCCAGAAGTCGGTAATTTTTGCTGCATAGAATCACAAAAGCTTCTGGGTTGTACACAAGAAGGGACACACATGTCAATGCAATTCAGCAACATAAAATAAAGAAATACAAATAAAATAAATCAACAAGAATCAGCAAAGCATATCTGGTTAGATTCTATTCACTGCTAGAATCTAATCAGAGATGCTTTGGTGATTCTAGTCCAATGACCTGTTCCAGCAGGGCTAGAAGGGAGTGTGTATATATGTGTGTGCATGGCTGTCAAAACTCCAAAAACAGGTCAAGTAACTCTGGGGAGACCAGTCATAAATTAGAACACTTGCTAAACAACTGGCCATTAAGTGAGGACCACTTGTATTTGGTTAGCCAGTCACCTGGCTAAGCCCACCCAGTCACATGATCACCAAACCACAGTTGCCAGGTCACATGACTAGCAAGCCATTCCCACCCAGTCACGTGATCAAAAAGCCACACCCTCAAATTAGGCCACACTCACAGAAATTTGAATTCCACCTCTGGATGGGGGACACCGAGGATGAATTGGTAGCACCAAGGGAGTGGTGGACTGAAAAAGTTTGGGAACCACTGGGATAAACAATGGTTAAAATGATGATGATGATGATGATGATGAGTAATTTATAAAATTTATGAACCAGCTGATTCCTAGCAATTTGGGAAGAACATTGTTAAAAACATTTGAAACAAGAAATATGAAAACTAAAAGAAAACAAAAGACAGCAGACATAGCAGAAAAAACAAATTCTAATGGGTACAAGGAAATGAAGAAAGAAGCATCGCTTGTACTTGCCAAAGACCTATGGAAAAGAGCCACATCTTCAGGACCCTTCAAAATTCCAGTAATGATTAATTGTTGCTTCTACCTGCTTTCTTCTAGAACTGGCTTACTAATTAGAGAGCAACTTGTTTTATTGATTACAAAACCCACCTGAGTCTTTCTTAGCTTAGTCCCCATCTTCATGGCAAATAATCAGTCAAGTTTGATAGTGAAATTTTTAAGATGAAGTTTTCTACAATAAGCAAGAGGAACATGTCTTTTAAAAATATTATCCAGGTACAGCAAAATTAAACAAAAAATATTTGAGATATGCAAGTGTTTTTGGAAAATGTGAAAGACTGAATGCAGCAATCACACATTGCCTACTAAACAGAAATATTTCCTTAATGCTTCTATAAGAATTTAAAGTTGAGATCAGCTCTTCTCACAACTGTATTTTTATATGATTATTAGAACCAAAAGGAAAATAGCCAACACCTTTTTTCAAATAGGAGCTAAAACTGAGTCTGCAAATTGAAAGCTATTAAATCTTTCTTCAGACTTCAACAATTTAGGGGACCTCTAAGTAAAAATTTAGAGAAGAGAAAAAAAAACATGCTTTAAGATAAAAACCTGTTGAGAATATGAAAAAGATATTGTGTCTGTTTTCTATTATAGTTTCTTCAAGGAGAATATAATGTTCACAAAAGAACAGAACAATATCATTTCCTGATAAAAGCTAAAATCTAACACCCAGAAAAATATTCCTATCATTTATTTGCTCATACATTAACTCTACTAAATTCACAACATTCAGAAAAATGAAGATAAGATGGGAGTTTATACAACATCTAGAGGGGAACAAAATACAACTGCCTGACAGAGATAAATATGTTGAAAAGAAATTTAGAGAAGAAGTTTCAGATAATTATTTATGGAAGGCAGTCACACTATTGAGAGGAAGCATATACAGGATATATGAAACTCACCGTTTCCCTCAACAGCTATCTGATTTTATCTAGCAATGTGGAAAAAAATGGAATGGGTCAAACTAGATTTTTATTCTTCATCTTTATTCAAGATTTTTTAATTTTTTTAAATTTTTTGACTTATCTTATAGGTACATCATATTAAGACTGGAAGAATAGAGCAGTCACAGCAAACCCTACTAATGCCTAACATTTTTTAAGAGGCCCAAATTCATTGCTTGAAGTTTCCAGGACTTACTCCTGCTATCACAAGCTCTTCCGCTTTCTTTGAAAATGCAAATAGAAGGAAGAATGAGATTATTTGTACCTGATTGTTGTTGTCTCTAGATAGTTGTACCGACTGACCTAGAAAAGAGCAAATAAATGAAAGAACAGATACAGATGAGGTGACTCTGTTGGAACAAATGTGTTATTAAGATAAATTAATTGCCCAAGGATTCATTCCTGAGCTAAAAGTAAGGTAAAGCTTGCAACTGACACTGAACTGGGAATTAAAAAAAGTAAAAGCAAACCCAAACTAGAAGCTAGTATTAAACACTTATCCTCAAAAAATTATAATTTGATACCATAAAAATACCAAATTTAAGGTGTCACAAGTCTCTTTCCTCTATGTTCTACAACAGATTATCATGTATGTGCATCAATGGAACTAATAATGGGATATCATGACATCTGTTGCAGCATATTAACATTATCATGGTTGGAATACTATGGTGAGAATCCTGACTTTCTTTGTTTGGGAGTCCTTGACCTTAATCATTAAGTCCTGGTCATCTCATGCTATTGCAATGTACGCTAAATGGAGCTACTCTTTTGGAAGGTACAACTGGTGAAGAATGCAATGTCACAGGCAGTTCTTGGGACCCCTAGGGGTAGCCCATGTTACATCATTTTTCTGCAAACTGCATTGGTTCCCTGTTTATTTCCAGGTGCAATTCAAGGTGTTGGTTATCACCATTGAAGTCCTTCATGGCACAGGTCCATTTAACCGGAAAGTAACATCCATGCTGTCAGAAGGGACCCTATCATTCAAGGAATTTTGACTGGTATGGTCCAGGGAGAGCTTCTGCCCTTTAGAATATCATGTCATCCCAAGCTGTGAGCTTCTCCAGCCTGCTAGCCCTCCATAAGGCCTGAAGACTTGGTTCTGCCAGTTGCCCAGGGGTGCACCATTCTGGAGGTAACTATTAGATTAAGAAAAGCCCACATCTCTCCCCATGCACCCCCCCCATTTTTTTACTGTACTTATTTTATTGCTCTTATTTGTTGTTTGTAATTTCAATGTTTACCAATCTTAATGTTTGCAAGCTTCTCAGAGTTGCCACTAGACCAGATGGGTGGCATATAAATCAAACTGAATCAAATAGATGTATCTATCTATCTATCTATCTATCTATCTATCTATCTATCTATCTATCTATCTAATTGATAGACAGATGAATAAATAAATACTGTCATCCAATACTGTACACAATTGGGCCTAGATCAGAGATGTTATTCAACAGGTTCTGGAGAACAGGTAGCAGAAATTTTGAGTAGTACAGGGAACCAGCAAATACAACCTTTGACAGGCCCTGCCCCCATCTATTCTCTGCCTCCCACTGAGTCCCAGCTTATCAGCTGGGTCTTCTTTGGTTGCCCTGCACAGGAGAATGGATCTGGAAAGCAGGTTAGTGGGGTGGGGAGTGAATGGGATTTTGCAGTAACCTTCCCCCAGTAGTGGAGAGGGAATGGAGATTTTACAGTATATCCTTCCCCTGCCATGCCTACCAAGCCACGCCCTCCAAGCCAAGCCATGCCCACCAAGCCACGCCCACAGAACCAGCAGTATTTTTTTTTTAATCTGACCACATCTGATTCAATTCAGATGTGACTTGGACTGCAGTGCTAAATCATCAGAAGTAATCAAATCAAGCCTACTCCCCATTATCAGTAGAGTTAATGTTTTGAACATAAAAAGTTACTAGTTCAGTCTTCTATGGTACCACATGACAGCTTCAGAGAGCAAATTATTGTGTTATTCAACTCTCAGATTAAATGTAGCTTGAAATAAACCCTGGAAGAAAATATTCTAATCATGTTTAAAATGTTACTCAGATTACTTAAAAATTATATCCCCTAAATTGCTTTTAACTATTTTTAACTATTTTCATACAATAATGACTGACATTTGCATCTGAGTAATGAAAAAAACAATCAACCCAAAATGATTATTTACAGTGTAGGATTTACTTGCCTCATTTAAGAATACCCTTTATATCTAAACTTTTATCTCTATGTATAAAATGTATGTCATATATCATGTATGCCACCTTTACTTCTCAAAAAATGTTTGGATATTGAACCACTACCATTTTCCCAATAGGTACATTTTTACTGTCTGGAGCCACCTAGGAAGGACCAGACCCACTGCAAAACAATGTCTCCAACTCCCAATCCTTTGAAGAAGTCCACTGAAAAGTCTAGTCCATCCATAGTGTATGAGCTGATCATGATGCTATCTGTTCAATCATATTTGTTTCCTAATGATTCTATGGACCAGCTCCGTCCACACTTTGCCACTTTTGCACTTGTATTGCTTTTTTAAATTGTTTTATGCTGTGACTGGTGTCAACTTTGATGATTTCTACCCAACACTTGGAAGCCTCATTTCCTTTTACCGCTGACCATACTAAGCATCACTATCTTTTTAACCAAATTTGAATATATGACATGGTTGAAATAACTAAGGCAGAATGTTTTGATTTTGTCTTCCAGTGACATGACTGCTTTCATAAGCTCAGGTACAGGAGGCTTCTCCAACACCACAGTTTGAATGAGTTAATTTTCCTCCTGTCTAGCTTTTCAGTGGTCTAACATAGTACCTTTATCATTCATTCATTCATTCATTCATTCTTTCATTCATTCATTCATTCATTCATTACCTAGTGTTCTTTGGTTCCAATTTTTAAATCAATATCTTAGACAACTGGGAAGACAAAAATATAGTTATATATATGAAGTAAATGTAACTAGTTTGATTAAGGCTAAAGCCCATGTCACACTGCACCAACGGATGGAAAGAGGATGTAAAGCCCATGTCACTTGCCATCCATTGGTTAACATGATGCTTCCGTTCTGTACTCACTGCGTATGTTTTTCATACTCTCTAACTGTCCAGCATCCGTCGACTGAGATTCCATCCATTCAAAAAGTTTTGAGCTGCTCAAAACTTTTTGAGAGGAAAATGTATCCAACGTGTCCGTTCTGCATCCATAACGCATATGGGGAACATCCATTCTACATCCGTCGTCATCCGTTACGTGTCCGCTATATCCGCGAGGCATCCGCTGCACATCCGCGCAACTCGCTTCCGCTCCAGCGGAAAACGGACACAGGGAGGAAGCGAAATGGACGCGGAACGGACACAAAGCATTAGTAGCACAGACGGAGAAAGGATGAAAGCGGATGCAGCTCGCACACAAAGCATTAAAACAGAAAAAACATTCGCAGAGGGAACCTATCTCGGATATTAAGGATGTCTGCAGGATGCCTAGAGGATGCAAAAGGACACCTCGTGGAAAACCTATATTTCCTATGAAAAGGGGGAGGAACTCACCTGGTTCTCACTTTCAGTCCAACAACCCTGCGGTGCAGAACTCTTCAGCCTTGCTCTTGCTCTTCCACAGCATGCAGTCATCTCCACCATGGATCATCACACACTCCTTCCAATGTGAAGATGGCTTCACATTGTTGAAGCCATCTACAGGCTCTTTCACTTGTTCTACGGGAAGAAAAGGAGGCGGCCATGTGAAGCCATCTACAGGCTCTTTCACTTGTTCTACAGGAAGAAAAGGAGGCGGCCAAGAAGTGTCTGGGTCCGAAGATGGATTGCCAGAAGAGCAGAGTACGGACTGCATAACAAGCTGATGGTGGAGCTGAGGAACGAAGATCCTCGTACATTCCAGAACTTCATGAGGATGCCTCCAGCCATGTTTGACGAAGTTGTGGAGCGGCTGAGACCCAGGTTGACCAAGCAGAGCACCAACTTCTGGCCCAGCCTGGATCCTGAGCTCAAGGTGGTGCTGACTCTGCGCCATCTGGCCTCAGGGTCCATGTACAGGAGCATGCAGTACGGCTGGAGGATGCCATACAACACCATCAGCATTGTGGTAAGAGAAGTGGTGCAGGCCATCATGGAAGAATACTGGAGGAGCTGCTCCAGTGCCCCTCCACTGAAGAAGGCTGGAAGAAAGTTGCAGAGCAGTGGTATCAGATCAGTGGTATCAGCAGTGGTATCAATGGCTGTGGGGTGGAGGAAGGAGCAGTGTAGTAGGGATGTCTGGTCTGCAGCTGAGCGAGGTGAGGGGTGGGTGGCATCTGGGCATGGGTGGCATCTGTGATGTGGGTGGCATCTGTGGCATCGGTGGCATTGGTGGCATTGGTGGCATCAGTGGCATCGTGGCCACCGGGGATACGATGTACTGTCCTGGACTGGGAAAGGCTGCCTGTGCTGCTGCAGCTGCCTGGTAAGCCGTAGCCATTGTAGGTGAGGCCTGTGGAAGCCTTGCGAAGGGCACTGACATCACTGGTTGGAGGAGCAGACCTGGACTGGGTGGAGCAGGTTCAGCTTGGTCTGGAGGGTTGTGAAGAAGACTGGTGATCCTGTCCTTTATGCACCTGGTTACTTTTGATTACCGACATGTTCATGAGGGCTGGTTGACAATAGGTGAGGAAGGGCTTGAGGTTGGAGGATGGCACTTCGGTTTTAAACCGCAGTTGAAGAGGAGATCTACGCTGCTTCTGATGATGTCCCTGATCTCAGGTGGCAGGACAGTTGGCTCTGCCCCTCCGGTCTGCCTCTGCTGCTTTTTTGGAGGTGGAGCGGGGGTGATGTGGGTTGGCTTCTGGTGGAAGTGCCTCTTTTTTCTTTTGTTGCTCCCACTGCGTCAGGGTCTCCACGTGCTCCACCACGGGTAGTGAATCTGTTGGGGTTCTCCATCATGGCACGCTCCACAGATACCTGCCTGGACAACAGGAGGCTGACTCTTAGGCCGAAGAGGACTGGTTTCTCAGCGGGCCTGCCTGAAGAGAGGTGTCCAGAGGGGCTGCTCCTCGTGCAGATCACACCGCCCAAAGAACTGCACTTGGCCATCACATAAGGTCTCTCGGTCCATCAGCTGACCATGCGCTGGCCAGATTCTTGAAGATGCAGCTTCCCGCTACCAGGTGTGCATGGTGCTTCCCACCAGCGGATGAAGGCACCTCCGAAGTGTAGCCCAGGCTCTCGCCTTCTTCTGTCCAAGCATCTTGCTTCCTTGTGGGTCTCGATAGAGCCTGTTCCCCTTCCGCCATAGATACCGTTTTCCTCAGCCACTCAGCACTCATCCTCAATGTTGCTGCTTCAATGGAAGTGTTGCCTCCTCTCCGTTGAATGCGTATGCCTCTTCCTCCCTCTGGGCAGGGCCATATGGGCCCTCATCATGAGGGCTTCGAGGTTGTAGGGGCTGCCTCCTTCCACACCACCAGCAGCAGCAGCAACAACAACAGTAGCAGCAGAAAGCAGACAGCAGCCAGCAGCACACAGAGCAAGTCCAGCAGCACCAGCAGCGCCAGCAGCGCCAGCAGGCGGCCACCAACAGCCCAGCAGGACCAGGATCAGCAAGAAGCAAGTTAGCACCAGCAGCACCAATGCACCAGCAGGATCAGGACACCAGCAGACCAGCAAGACCAGGAGCACCAGCCGCAACCGAGCAGGACCAGCAGGACCAGGAGCAGTGCCAGCAGAGTAAGCCCCAAGCGAAGCCCAGCACCAGGATGCAGCACCAGTAGAGTATAGCACCCAGCAAAAGCCCTGCACCGCAGAGTAAGCAACAGCAGAAGCACCAAGCACCGAGGGCTGCGCAGCAGAAGCTCCAGCACTCAGAAGAGTCAGCCCGAGCAGCCAGAAGCCGCCAGCAGAAGCAGAAGTCAGGGGGAGGGCCAGGGGTAGGATGGTGGCCTGTTCCTTCTTGCAGGGCTGGCTCAGATAGCCAACAAGGCTTCCTTTCTTCCCCATGTTTGTTGGCTGGAGCTGTGTCTGGCAGGCAAGGTCTCTCGTGAATTGGTGACCTGTTTGCGAGCTGCTTCTCTTATATCCACGGGGCTGATGCAAATGCATCCTCCTGCATTGCTGCATGAACGCTTGATTCACTAGAATCCGCCAGATCCGCTAGGCTTTCCCGCTCTGGCAATCCGCTTCATCCGTCGTGCATCCCGCTCGGCGATGCCGCTCTTTCGCTGCGTGTCCGCTCGCTGTGCTCCGCCGAGCCTGTGGATATGCCAATCCGCTATCCATCTGCTTCCATACCGCTAGGTTGTCCATGGAGCATCGCTTTCCATCCTTGGCTAATGTCTCCCGCCCGTCCATTTACTTCCGTTGTTGTCCCTCTTGGTTATGCAAATTTGGGGCGCAACTTGTTGAGAGCGGATAACAAGGATGAGAAACATTTTCTCAATGCCGCTGTGGTCCTTTTACAAAACGTTTTGCATCTGTACAGCCAATGGGACAGACCCTAACAGTTGTAATACGCTGGGAAGGATGATACTTATTGTAACATCTATATTGTCTAGAAGATTGCCGAGAAAAAAGTATTATTCTCTCTTCTTGAAAACATCAGGATGTATCTATGTAGTAAATGACTCTTTCAGGGGAAAACTACCTTAATCATAAAACTAGTTTCGTAATTTAGATACATGTCTATTAAAGCAGATTGGATAAAAGAAGATTAGTACCATTACATCAATTTTGAAGAATCAACCACTAAATACTTTTCACCCAATATTTGGTGAATTTATCTTTTCAGGAATTTTATATCACTCATGAAATAGAATATAGAAATAATCTCAAGCTGAGCCTGAAGCATCAAGATCCTGTAATAGTAGCCCACAGCATATCCTATACATAGTCCTCAAGGTATGACTCAGCATCCCCTTTATAAAGGCCTGTACATAGGCCGACGGTTGCAAATTGTATGTAAAAAAGATCACAGCGGACGAGAAAATGTTCATCCGTTGTTTATCCGCTCTCAAAAGGCCTCGAATTTGAATAAGCAGAGCAGACAACAACAGAAAGGGACGTAGCCAGATGTAAAGCGGGATGCTCCATGGAAGCCTAGGGATGAGAGGCGAGGATGGATAGTGGGATGGCACATCCGCAGGCTTCTGCGGGAGCACAGGAACGGACTGCGCAATGCCTGCAACTTTTTCCAATGGGGAAAAAGAGGAAAGCTCTGCATCTTCTTTGCCAGCCCTGGCAAAGAAGGACAGCGCGCCACCATCCCACACCGCTGGCACTGACTCTGCTTCGCTGGGGCTTCTGCTGTCAGGCTGACTCTTCTGGTGCGGTGAAGCTTTGCTTGCGCTTGGGTCTCCTGGTGCTTGCTGCTTTGCTGCTTTGCTTTACTCTGCTGCGTGCTGCTCGCTGGGCTGGTGCTTCTTGCTGGTGCTTACTCTGCTGGCGCTGCCTCTTTGGTCCTGCTGGTCCGTGCTGGTGCCTGCTGGGTCCTGCTGTTCTGCCTGTGCTCCTGGTGCTCTGGTCCTGCTGGTGCTCCGGGTCCTGCTGGTCCCCACTGGCTGCTGTGGTGGCTGGCTTGCTTATTCTGCTGCTCTGATCCTGGTCCTGGCTGGTGCTGCTGGGCTGCTGGTCCTGCTGGTCCTGCTTTTCCTGCTACTGCTGTTGTTGCTTGCTGCTGCTGGTGTGTGGGTGGAGCAGCCCCTACAACCTCAAAGCCCTCTAAGTGAGGGCGCAGATGGTCCTGCCAGAGAGGAAGCAGGGCATACGCGAGAACGGAGAGGAGCAATACTCCATCGAAGAGGAACATGAGGATGAATGCTGGAATGGCTGAGGGAGAAGAGTATTATGGCGGAAGGGACACAGCTTTATCGAGACACAAAAGAAGTAGGCTGCTTGGAGAGAGAAGGCGGAGAGCCTGCTACACTTGGAGGTGCTCCTCAGCTGTGGAATCACATGCACACCTGGTACGGGAAGCTGCACCCTCAAGAAATCTGGCCAGGACATGGTCAAGCTGATGGAGAGAGACTACGTGATGGCCAAGTGCAGCTTCTTGGAGGGTGAGATCCACCACAGAGCAGCCCCTCTGACACCCTCGATCTCAGGCAGCCCGCTGAGAACTAGTCCTCTTCCTGCCAGACTCAGCTCCTGTGTCCAGGCAGGTATCTGTGGAGTGTGCCACGACAGAGACCCCCCGAAAGCTGCGCTCGCCCATGCGGAGTCGGGAGACCCCTGACGCAGTGGGAAGGAGAGGGCACTTCCATCAGAGACAACCCACATCCACCCCAGTTGTACTCCACAAGAAAGGCAGGCAGAGATCAGCGCGACACCATTAGAAGCAGTGTAGATCTCCTGTCTCAAGCTGGTACACACCGACATGACCATCCTCCAACCGCAAGCCCTTCCTCACCTATGTCAACCAGACCCTCCTGGACATGTCCGAATCACAGTAAAGGTGATCAGGACAGGATCACCCGTCTTCTTTACAACCTCCAGACCAGCTGAACCTGCTCCCACCCAGTCCAGGTCTGCTCCTCCCACCCAGGTGATGTCACTGCCCTCCTAGGCTTTCCACAGGCCCTCACCTCCCAAGGCTACGGCTACCAGGAGCTCCAGCAGCAACAGGCAGCCCTTCCCATTCCAGCGACAGGTTCATTGATGCACCGACACCACGATGCCACTATCACCAACTCCACAGGTGCCACCCACACCCACAGATGTCACCCGACCTCACCTCACTCACTGCAGACCGACATCCCCACTACACTCCTTCCTATACCCCACAGCCAGCCCGGCCTCAGAACACCTGTCATCAATCTTAGGACTGACACCCATGTCTGGAGGAAGGGGCTCTCACATCACAGGACTGAGCCAGCTTCCTGAGAGCTTCCTCACACACCATCCCCTGTTGTCCTCTTGGGACCAGGCACCCCAATGGCGCCTCAGACCAGCACTCCAACAGCAGCCACCTCCACAGCACCTGGACCTTTCACTCCTGAGAATTATGGGCATGCTTCAGAGTGAGTGAGAATAGTGCCAGAGACTGGGTTGCTACCTGATGACTTTATCTTTGCTTGGGACACTTGGGTCATTTTGCTTTTACAATTTGTTATTAATAAAGATTATCTTTGCTTCACACACTTGTCAGTTCTTTTTTCGTCAATAAAGTCTTGGTGGAATCTTGTAGAAATGGTTTAAGCCTTTGCATGCTTGAGGATTGGTTAAGATAGCAGTGGATAGGCAGGGATACCTTGGATGGTGTAGTAGCTGTGGGATGGGCAGGGATACCTGTGATGCGGTAATAGCTTTGGGATGGACAAGGGATACTGTGGGATGGGTAATAGCTGTGGGATGGCAGGGATACCTGTTGGATGGGTAATAAGCTGTGGGATGGGTTAGATACCTGTGGGATGGTAAAGCTTGGGATAGATAAACCTCCAGTGCAAGCATAGTGGGACTGTATGGTCACCCTCCCCGGTGCAACACCTTTGCCCTTAATTATCAATAACAATGTAATCATTGATCCAGCATATTTCAACATAAAACACAACTCTTTATTAAATGCCCTTTTCTTTGTAGGGCCACTCAACATACATAGCCCAATCTCATCAGTGTGATGAGACACTGAAGGAAGCATCCATTAAGCATCTATCATCCTGTCTTGCCACTCCACTGCTCAGCTGGGGAGTTGCGCCAGTGTTTCAGAGGTTGCGCTGCTTCTCCCTTCATGTGAAGCTCTTTGGGGCCTTGGACATCCACAGTACTATCAGGTTTCGCCCTTGCCTCCATTCACCAGGCTCCATGTCCCATTGCCGATTGTTGGAGGTCCATAGCCTGTTCTGCAACACTGGGTAGCGGGTGCACATGTTGATTGTGCAGGATGCAGCAAGCTTCCACGATCCTCCTCACGGTCCATGGCGATGCTGCATGGTGGTGAGAAGTACCTTGGAACCTGTTGGCCAGGATGCCAAAGGCATTCTCCACCACCCACCTTGCCTGACAGGCCTGTAGTTGAAGATCTTCTCTTCACGGTGGTCATCTGGAAATATAAGGGCTTCATGAGGTAGTTTCTAGGTAGAAACTTCTGATACACGCTCTGCAACTTTCTCCAGCCTTCTTCCATGGAGGGGCACTGGAACAGCTCCCCAGTATTCTTCAATGATGGCCAAACACTTCTGTGACCCACAATGCTGATGGTGTTGTGTGGCACCCCTCCAGCCATACTGCATGCTCCTGTACGTGGTCCCTGAGGACAAGTGGCACAGAATCAGTGCCACCTTGAGCCCAGGGTCCAGGCCGGCCGGAAGTTGGTGCTCTGCTTGGTCAACTGGGTCTCAGCCGCTCCACAACTTTGTCAAACATAAACCTCATGAAGTTCTGGAATGCACGAGGGTCTTCGTTCCTCAGCTCCACCATCAGCTTGTTATACAGTCCGTACTGTGCTTTTCTGGCGATCCATCTTTGGATCCAAGACACTTCTTGGACCTCCTCTTCTTCCCGAAGGACAGGTGAAGACCCTGTAGATGGCTTCACACTGTTGTAGAATGATGGCGGCTCACCAAAAAGAGTTGTGTGACGATCCATGGTGAGATGAACTGGATGTGTGGAGAGCAAGAGCCAGATGAAGGCTGAAGAGGTCTTGATAGCAAGGACTGCTTGGACTGAAGTGAGAATCCAGGTGTAGTTCTCCTCTCCTTTTAAGGAAATATAGGTTTTTAGCTAGGTGTCCTTTTGCATCCTCTAGACATCCTGCAGACATCCTAAATATCCGAGATACGTCCCCTATGCAAACTTTTTTTTCATTTTAATGCTTTGTATGCGAGGTGCATCTGCTTTCATCATTTCTCCATCTGTGCTACTAACGCTGCATGTCCGTTCTGCGTACATTTCGCTTCCTCCCTGTATCCGTTTTCCACTTGAGCAGATGCACGGATGCGCAGTGGATGCCTAGCGGATATCGCGGACGCGTAATGGATGATGACAGACGTCTTACGGATGTTCCCCGTATGCATAGCGGATGCAGAGTGGACGCGTTTGATACATTTTCCACTCAAAAAGTTTTGTGCAGCTCAAAACTTTTTGATCGGATGAAATGTCAATAGACGGATGCTGGACGGATAGAGAGGATGAAAAACGGACGCAATGAGTACAGAACAGAAGCATCGCGTTAACCAACAGATGGCAAATGTTTCTCTCCGTTTTACATCCTCTTTGCATCCATTGGTGCTGTGTGACAGGGGCTTAACAAAAATAAAAGCAGGAAAACTTCAAGCTGGGGGAAAAAAAAGAAATCTAAGTCTTTTTAGAACTCTATCTTTTTAAGATATTCATAACCAGGTGTCCTTTAAATATATTAAAATCACAATTTTCAATATTCCTGGACCATATGGGCAGTAACCTGGCAATTATAGGACTTACAATCCCCATAGATGTGGAGAAAATCAGAAAATGTATCAGTAATCATATGAAAACATCTGCATCTGGATACAGTAGGGAGGGAGGATTCCATGTTTTAACACAAATGAATGAGGAAGAAGTGTAATTGTCAACTTTATTGCACTACATTAAATAACAAGCACAAGAATTGTTTGCTCTTATTAGCCCATACAATGAAGAAACTAGCTTCTGGGCAACTTTCCGTTTTTCTTTCCTTGAATTTTCTGTGCTGCTGTCATTGACACTGATTAAGCTCTGATGATATAGTGTCTGTTAGGAGCAAATTGTAATAGATAAGAGTTTTTAGACTTTTCAAATAGGCTGATGGGTTAGGTTTATTATTCAACTAGGCCTATAGTTCTTATCTTTGTTGGAACTAAATGTTATAGGTTTCCCCAAGTGTATGCTTTTTTATTTTTGGTCTAAGACCACTAATTCAGTGTCTCTTTAATTGTTGGCAAATAATTTCATTAATCCAGGTTTTATTAATATTCTCTGTAGGATATTATCCGAAAACAGCATTGGTTCAGAATATTTTTGATTTGTTGGTGGTTAAAGAAACCATCAATCACCAAACATAATCAAAAGTGTGAGATTTGGAAGCCTTTCATTTATAAAACAAAAACTTACATTTTTTATTTTCTGAATATTTGGGGAATCCCATTATTTCTTAATGTTGAAATGTCAAAATACTGGCCATGTTCCTAGGGGGATTCCTTTGCAGAACTTTCTGACTCTACCCTCTGAACAGTTCTGTCCTCTGAAGAGCCAACACTGGAGGCTTTTAAGAAGACATTTGACAGTCATTTGTCTAAAATGTTATAGATGCTTGAGCAGGGGGTTAGACTAAAAGACCTCCAAGGTCCTTTTCAACTCTGTTATTGTTTTCTTTATGATTGGTTAAAATCTCTCTTGCTCTTGTTTTTCTGAGTTCCCTTCCTTTGCAATTTTCTCTCCCCCCCCCAGCCTGCAGATGGAATATTTTATTGGAAAGAAGAAATATCCATATATCTGCATCTGGATATATAGGGAATTCTGGGAATACTTATACATCATATTTTGTTTTTCTGAGCAATTTCATAGCAAATTTCAAATAGCCAGGAAGTTTGTTATTATTGAAAACATCATATTTGAAAGACATGTTTAATTATTAACCTTGTGAGCAGGGGTGGGATTCAAATTTTTTAACAACCGGTTCTTTGGGCGTGGCTTAGTTGGATGCATGGTCATGTGACTGGCTGGGCATGGCCAACTCAATATCACTCACACTGAGGCACGCATCTCCTCGCCTGTCCTCTCATGACTGTGGGGATGCTGCAATAGTCATTTTGCATTTTACAAAGTGTGAAAAATGGTCATTTTTTTCAGTGTCATTGTAACTTTGAATGGTCACTCCACACAAGCAAAGTATCAGCAAAGGAGGAAAAAAAACCTCCAGAGAAGTTCCTGAGATAGGAAGTCTAGTCCTGCCAAGAATGTAATTAGGGTTAACGGAGAGGCAGTTTCTGTTAGCAACACCAGANGAGAGGCAGTTTCTGTTAGCAACACCAGAATGTTTCCTTCCTGCCTTCCTTACAGGATTAGGCCAGTAATTTCTTCCAACAACTGGTCCTCTGAACTGCTTAGCATGTTCACTAATGTTAACTAATGTTAACTAGCAAGTAGGTGTGAACCTGTAGAATCCCACCCCTACTTGTGAGACAAACAAATCATGAAGAAACAAAAACACAAAACCATTGAAACATTCATCCTAATGGGTGTCTTCCTCCCATGCTGAAAATGTTATGTTTTAATCAAAGCACCCTATGGACAAGATCCAACTTCACTGTCAGAAATTATCTTCCATTATTTATAACACATGCAAAGCAACATAAACAAAGCCTCAGCTTTTAAGCATATTTTAAAAATAACCTTGAGGTTTCAATGAAAGTTACAATGAAAGGAATCAATCTCCACTGTCTATCAGAGACAATTGTTTTATGGGTTTCTTTTCTTTTTCTTTCCATTTCTCATTTCCCGAGAGGTCCTTTGAAAAAAAAAATATTGTCCAATGTTCACACTACCTACTAACCTCCAAACTAAAGTTCAAACTAGGATAATAATTATTTTCATTCATAAAAACCTGAGTAGATACCAAGTAGATACCAAGTAAATACTGAGTAGATATCTCTCACTTAAAAGCTTTGAGACAAAACAAATCTTGCATAGCTTTTGATTACTTAAATAGCAACAGAAACACTTTCAGCAAATTTGAAATACTGCTACCGAGTACATGTGAAGCTATTTCAGTTCTGTTCCATCTTCCCACATCTTCCCATTGTGTTTTGTGGGCTAACATAATCTTAAAAGCTGTTTCAGTTTTTGGAATTGGCTGTTGCAGGATGACTGAAGGCAACTCCAATTCAGCAGTGTTTAAGAATTATTTTCTTCATTAAATCCCTTTACTAAATTGGTCTGTAATTTCAGTTTTAAAAACTCAGGGAAAAAAAAGCTCAGGGTTGCTATCAGCTATGAAATTATACAATCTTTAGTTTAAATTCATTAAATAGTTATGTGGAAAGGGAAACAAGCCATCTGTAATAAGCTGAAATTGCTGACACAGTCTTCATAATAGGTTCTTTCCCAGAGGTTTTTATTACAGTTATATAAGAAACCATTGACTTATGAAGTTCAGAGGAACTTTCAAAATAGATCTCCCCTTTTTCTTCTTCTTCACTGCTGTATTTTTTGAATGATGAAACAAGGAGGAGAAAAAGGAAAAACAATGTGCACAGTAATTAGAGCTGTGATGTTATGAGAAAACACACCCAGGGACTCTGCTTCAATTTTGGAAATAATACCATGTTTCCCAGTCTTATTTTTGGGAAAACATGGTATTTTTAAAAAGAAATTGAAGTATAGTCTCTGGGGCTTATTTTCTTTTGGGCTTGAAAATAAGCTCTAAGTTTATTTTTTGGGAAGTCTTATTTATTTATTTTTTATGTGCAGGAGGCAGTGAGTGAGGGGGCTGACAGGAGTAGGAGCGTAGCTACCACTGGCCCACTCTTAATGTCCCACTGTGCCCACGGCTGCAATGGGACAAACTCTCAGCACACCCTGGCCTCCACTTGCCCTACCTGCTGACCCAGTTGCTGCTGGGACATTTCTCAGCTGTGGGGGGGTGCCATGCTGGTTACTGCTACTGGCTTCACCGGGGCTTTTCATCATCCTGGCAGGGCAGGTCAAGACAGAGGCATGCCAAGAGCTTGACCCCTATGAGACTCCCCGAGGTGGAGCCTGCAGCATGGTTCTTCCAAGGATCAAAGAGAAAAAAGGCCCTTTATGCAACCCAGCCTCTCTTTCGGGTGGGCATGAAGCCCCTTCCCACCATAGAGCTGGATGGTTAAGAATTGGGTAGTTGTGGGAACCAGATCCCAGCTGGCTGTAAGTGGGCTTCTTTAGGTTGATGAGTGCCAGTCTGCATGCCTATTTGGTGCTGCAGGTGCCAAGATACAGCCCTGGCCTTGGTGGGCACTACAGCTCTCGTGCCAGCTATGCATGGTGTAGGTCCAGCAGGAGATATTGAAAGCTGACAGTGGGCTGGGCTAGGCAGCAGGCAAAGGGGCTGAGCCACTGCAGGTGACCCCAAATTTTGCCTCACACAACTGACACAACAGCTACAGTGCTCATCAGGGCCAGGGCCTGAACAGCGCCCGGGATCACCATAGCTATAGCCCAGCACCTGTAGCACCTAGTTGGTGGGCCGGCTAGTGCTCAACAGCCCAAACACTTGACAATGCAGGCCGGCACCTATCAGGTGCCCAAATACTTTTCACCCAGAGGGAGTTGAAGCTAGGTGAAAAGTATGAGAGAGCCTGGCAGATCCAAAGGCAATCCCAATGTGTTGCCCATCTTCCAGCTTACTGGTAGAAGCACCACACAGCCTCTCACAGTAATGAGAATTACAGGAAACACAGTCCCTTTCAAACAGTGTTGTTTCTACTGGTAGGTGGAAGATTGTGGGAAGTGCATGCTTACAGTATAAGCAATGTACAGCTTTCCCCAGGAACAAGAATTTCAGGCATCACTGTCCCTTTCAAGAGATTAAATTTCTGGTGTTTGCATGTGTGTGTCGGGAGTGGGGAGACAAATGGTGGAGGAGAACTGGGTAAAGGGACCAAGCATCACCCGCCAAGAAACAATATGCAGCCTCTTCCAGTAATGAGAATTGAAAACAATGCTGTCCCTTTCAAGCAATCAAATGTCTCTGGGTGTGTGTGAGAGAGAAAGAGAGAGGGAGGGAAAGGGAGGGAAAGAGAGAGAAATGGCAGAGGGGAGGAATGGGAATTGCAGGCAACACTGTTTTAAAGCTTCTCTCTCTCTCTCTCTCTCTCTCTCACACACACACACACACACACACTCGATCTCTTGAAAGGGACAGCATTGCCTGCAATTATTGTTACTGGAAGAGACTATACATTGCTTCTACCATAAGCATGTGCGTCCCACAATCTTCCAGCTTACCAACAGAAGCAACACTGTTTGAAAGGGACAGTGTTTCCTGCAATTCTTATTACTGGGAGAGGCTGTGTGGTGCTTTTACTAGTAAGCTAGAAGATGGGCAGTGCATTGGGATTGCCTCTTCCTCTTCCTGGCTCTGCTGCACACTTTCCACCTGAGGGAAATGAAAGTTTGTCTTCCTCTGAGTGAAAAGTATTTGGGCATCTGATAGATGCTGGCCTGCATTGACAAAGTTTGAGCTGTTGAGCACTGGCCTGCATGCCAACTTGGTGCTGCAGGTGCCAGGCTACAGCTATGCAGAGCCTGGCACTCTTTGGGGCCTGGCTGAATGTTGCTCCTGGGTAGGGGAGGCTTGGTTCCTTTACCGGGTTCCCCTCCACCATCTCTCTGTCCTCTCCACCATCTCTGTCCCTGTCCATCTGTCTGTCTGTCTCTCTCTCATTCTGTCTCTGTCTCTCTCTCTTTGTCACACACACACACAGAGAGAGAGAGAGAGAGAGAGAGAGAGAGAGATTTGATCACTGCAGAGCCACCTGTCCTGTTGCAGATCTCTCTCCCTCCCTCCCCCTTCCATTCTTCCTTCCTTTCACCACTCAGGGCAAGAGGCAGGAGTGGGGTTCTACCAATTCACACCTATTCGCTGGAACCAATTGTTAACATTCTAAGCAGTTCGGAGAACCAGTTGTTGGAAGAAATTACTGGCGTAATCCTGTAAGGAAGGCAGGAAGGAAACATACTGATGTTGCTTACAGAAACTGCCTCTCAGTTAACCTTTATTATGTACTTGGCAGGACTAGACTTCCTGTCTCAGGAACTTCTCTGGAGGTTTTTTTTCCTCCTTTGCTGGTACTTTGCTTGTGTGGAGTGACCATTTAAAGTTACAATGACACTGAAAAAAGTGACTCATGACCATTTTTCACACTTACGACTGTTGCAGCATCCCCACAGTCATGAAAGGCCAGGTAAGGAGATGCATGCCTTGATGTGAGTGATATTGAATTGGCCATGCCCAGCCAATAATATGACCACCAAGCCATGTCCACCCAATCACATGATCACCAAGCCACACTCACCAACTAAGCCACACTCATAGAACCGGTTGTTAAAAAATGTGAATACCACCCCTGGCAGGAGGTTGCGTGGTGTGTCATGTTGTTGCATGCATGAATGGTGGCAGTCTTAAGATCAGTGGGATCAGTACCCCACCCCTGGCCTAGCTTGATTTTTATGCCTGAGCCTCACCCCACCTCATAAAATTCCAATGCACCTCATAAAATCAGATGGTAGACGAGGCTTAATTAGGGCTTATTTGTAGGTCTTATATTTGGTGCAGGTATGAAAATAAGGCTAGGGCTTGTTTTTGGGTAGGGCATATTTTTGGGAAAACATAGTAATAAAAAATCCCTAAAAGTTTATAATAATTTTAAAATCAAAGTACAGGAATAGCATTGACTGTTGTGATAACACAGACTTGCAGATCTTCTTTCAGTTAATTACAGTACATTTAATGTCTAAACTTTATCATTAATTTTACTGTTATTTTTTCAATTTTGATTTTCAGAAGGAAGGAAGGAAATTACCATTTAATAATATCACTATGGTTTGCAATTTTTCTGTACTATTATGTGCAAGTATTGAAGACTGTAATCTTACCATATTGATTGATCCAAATCCAATATAAGAGGAGGAGGAAGTGGAGGAGGAGAAAAAGGAGGAGCAGGAGCAGGAGGAGAAAATGGAGGAGGAGGAGCGGGAGAAGAAGAGGAGGAGGAGGAGGAGGAGGAAGACATTCCTGGTTACTTCTATATTTCCTTTATCAGCAATTTCAGGGTAGGCTTGATATATTTCCTCCCCCGCCCCCCTTGATTAACAGAGCTCTAGGTACCCAGGAGCACAGCAAATCAAGTTCTCCAGGATAGTTTCATACAGAAATAGTATTTTGTAAAATTTACATTGCTCAGAGACCCAGCTGCTGGATGTCATTTTTATTACTGCCATTGCTTCAAGGCCAAATAAGATGACAGCAGAGTAGAATACAGAGGCCTCTGGACAGAGTTAGGAAGAAATTTAATGTTTAATACTTTTTTGATTTATATCTTACTCAAGGCATCTAACCATAAATAATTTATAAAATTGGAAAACCAAAAATCAAAACAACAGACATTAAAATCCATGCCCATCACAGATAAAAGACTGGTGAAAGAGATATGCCATGGTTCTCATTCTAGAGGGAGGGGGAAAACAGTTCCCAAATAAGTCTACTCTTCAATATTGCAAAGCAAAATATTTCCCCCACATGTGATAACAAGAATTTGATAGCAGTGTCAAATTTAAGAGCAGTTAAGAAGATTTCCTGCATATCTTTGCCTGTTACATAGATTCTTCTACTCCCAAAGTCCCATGCTGGAATTCCATGAATGGAAGTTCATACATCTTCAAACTAGCAAGGTTGAGAAACACCACTCTATAGATTGAAGGGGACTTTGTACAAAAGGATAGAGATGACTTTCGTTCATCCAGGATTGATTAATTTTGACTCAACCTGACCTGTTCTGAGAAAATTCTGGAAAGTTGGCTACTTAAAAAAAGTTTAATGTGGAGGGAGGTCTTACATTTAAAGTATCCACTTTTCATGCTAAATAATAAGGAAAGAAAAGTCTGAGGATTTCTTCTAATCCTAGAGCCTACACATTAAACTTCCCACAGACCCCTTAGACCTCTGTTTTTGTTGAAATCATGTTCTATGAAAAAGAATCTATGGGAATGAGACAGAAGAAAACTCAGTGAGGTGGAATGAGCTATTTTTGGATGCTCAGTTCCAACCCTTGAAGTTTCTTAGAGCAGCAGTCACCAACCAGTGGGCCGTGAGAAAATTTTGGTGGACCGCAGAGAAATCTCACCCCCAGAGCACCCCCTCAAAGCAATTAATCCAGGCTGAGCAGAAACAAAAAGCTGCACCACCCACATAGCCCGTGGAAACCTCCCCACCCACTCACTCCTTACATGGCAAACTTGCCTGCTAAATTGCTATTTTTTTCTTTTTTCTGACTATCAGGTGTTCTGCTGTTCTGCTGTGCTGAGAGATTTAGATTAGCTAGGAAGCAGGAAATGGTTGGATTTCTTGCTTTCTAGATAGCCTTTAGATCAGTGGTTCACAAAGTGGGTGATACTTCCCCCCGGGGGGGGGGATGCCTTAGGGGGACATTAAGAGGCAAGGGGGTTGGCAGGGGGCACTAAGAGGAGCGTCAGGAGAGGTGTTTTGAGCCACAGCCCTGCAGGTTCATTCATTGACTGGTAGCACCGCTCCAGGCGCCGGCGCCGTCAATGCAGAATGGTGGCATGTTATGTGCCACCGTGGACATGCAATTCAATGCACCTGCCTCCCTGACCATACTGCTTAGTGTCCCAAGGGGGCTGACAGAGAGGTGCTAAGAGCAAGCAGCTGACGTTGCGGTTTCGCGAAGCCGCACCACCTGCAGGTTCACCCATTGAGGCTCCGGGCTACCGAGTGGTGCTGCTTCAGTCCATGGTGGAACCTGCAGGGCCAGGACCTTGAATGCCCCCCGTGCCAACCTCTTAGCCATCCTAAGGGAGGTAAGCACAGAGGGCAATAAGAGGTGTGTGCATCAATTTGGTCCGTGGGCCAGCATGTAACGTGCCACTGCTTTCCACCATGTGGATGGTGCGGGCTCCGAGCAGTCTGGTTAGTCAATGGGTGAAACTAGCGGAGGGCTGCGCACCTAAACTACACCCTGCACCTCTTAGACATCTTCCAAGGGGCCAGACCAGGGGGTCGTGTGTCAAATGCCGTCCCGTGGGGCATGTAACGTGCCACTGCTTCTGCATTGGAAGGTGCCGGCTCTGGAGGCAGTGCTAGTTCAATGGGTGATAAGCTGCAGTCCGGCTGATGGCCTTGAATGACCCCGCTGCGCACCTCTTAAGCCTCACTTCTCTCCGACCCCTCTTGGGCACTAAGGAGATTGCAGGGAGGGCTTCGGAGGCTCTCTGCGTCTGCAGGCTTTCACACTTACTGTAGTAATGCTCCGCAGAAACAGCAGTGCCTTAGCAATGTGCGGAAAGCACTTGGGAAAAGGGGGCGTGCACTGCTTTCCTTCAAAATGCTGCGCGTGTTGGTAAGTTCGTCTGTCGTGGGTACACGCGTTATGTCCATTCCAAAAGGTCTGTCTGTTTGCTTTGGCCTGCCTGCCTGCCCTGACTCTCTCGCTCCGTCTCTATCCGCCATTGCCCTCAATCCATGTTCCCCTTCCATCCGGTCCTGCAGGCACATTGGGAAAGTAAGCTAATAGCCCTGCTTGCTTTGCCTAGATTTTGACAGTAAGAAGTTGCTTTTAATAAAGAATTCAGTAATTTTACATACATGTTTGTGTGAGTTAATTTTATGAGTTTGTTGCAAAGCAAATTTTGATTGACACGACTGAAGCTAGCGTTAATGGCAATAGATATTTAGTCTCTGAATGACACTGTGAGCAACTCAATCTTGCTGTGTAAGTGATTGTCATAGGAAGCCAAGCAATGACAGCAGATTGGAAGCAGATGAACCTGTCTGAAGGGTTGTTCCAGGGAGAATTGCAGAAAGGGTGAATGCATAGTGGATGACACGATGCATCATGGACGCCTTATAGGAAGCAAAGCTGGATGCCGTGCAGATGTATCGGATGCACAAAGACATCTCATGCGTATGCGGGAGTATGAATTGCATCAACCGTCCGCGGATATAGATACAGCAACGCATAGCAGTCGCATTCAGAGGGAAAAGACGTGCTTGCCACCATTAAATCTAGGAGGAACACCATGGTTCAGTCAGTCGAGAGGAAAAAGAGGAAGCCTGTGCCGTACTGTGTCTCCAAGCCCTGGTAAGAGAGACAGAGCCAGCATCCCACCCCCTGTACTGACTCTGAACCTGCTGCTGCTTCTGCTAGCTGGCTTGTCGCTGTAGGTGGACAGCTTCCAAGGCCTCAAAGCCCTGCTAGCTGAGCCCTCTGACTGCTCAGCTCTGAAGGCCCTGCTGAAGCGCCCGCTGCTAGAGGGAGGAAGAAGCAGGGGAAGGAGAAGGGAGAGAGGAACAGTACAACGTTCTGTGGAGCATGAGGATTGAGGTGCTGAATGGCTGAGGGAGAAATGATACTCTGGGATGAAAGGGACCACCAACTTCTATCGCGACACAGAAAAGCAGACAGCTTGGAGAGAAAAGAGAAGAAGAGCCTGGGTTTACACGGCAGATGTATGCCTGGATGGTGGAACGACTGCACATCCTGGTATTGCAACTAAGCCTCAAAAGATTCGGGCTAGGCCCTGGTCAAGCTAACTACTGGGAGATGTAGTCATGGCCAAGTGCAGTTTCCTGGGGGTGAGATGCCGCGCACCTGGGAGGAGCAGCGCCCTCTGACAGCCCCTCTCCCTAGACCAAGCCCCAGATAGGCCATCCTCTTCAGCCAGAAGCCAGCTACCCTTCCAGGCAGTGTCTTCAGAGGGCCCCACAGCAGAAGACCCCCCCGACAGCTGCACTTCTGCATGGCCGGCAGAACGTTGAGGATGCCCTGTCACAGAAGTGAGGGAAGAAACAGCAGCCACACGAGAGGCCAACCTACGCCCACCCCACCCCCAGCTCCACAGATGCAGGCAGAAGAGGCAGGAGCTGAGAGGGCCAGACCCACAATGTCCCTGTTTGGAGATTCAGGGACACAATGAAGACGGTAACACAGGAATTCTCTCTCAGCTGGTCCACTTGGATAGAGGATCCTCTGGGCCGCGCACAACTTCATCACCTACGTGAGTCACACCCGCTCAGGGACCCTGCCCGAGCGCCAGTACCAGGTGATGAAGGCGGAAGATAACAACAACCTTCGCAACAACCCTCAAGGCCCAGCTGAGCTGCTTCCCTGACCACATCCAGATCTGGTGTCCTCCACCCCAGGCAATGTCACAAACCCTTCCACCGGCCTTCCAACAGCCTCTCAAGCCTACCAAGGCTATGACTACAGGACTTCCCAAAGCAAAACAGACCTTCCCATCCAGCGCTCGGTTCACACTTGGCATGTGACAAGCTAGCGCACACCTCTACCCAGCTGACAGCACCCATTACACTCCTTCCTCGCAACCCACAGCCAAAGCCCGTCAACGGACAATCTGTTCATCAGTCTTAGCCTCAACATCTCAAGTAACTTGATGAGGGCTCTCAACCTCATGGACGTCAGTCACTCGGCGGACAGCTTCTGAACACACCATACCCCTGTTGTACTCCTCGAGGCCAAGACCCCAATGGCACCTTCAGACCAGCACTCAAAGCCACA
>BHFT01076950.1:0-12017 GCA_004320025.1 Laticauda laticaudata | reverse complement strand
TTACTTCAGCACTTTCTTCCTCCTGTACTTTCTTTTCTGGATGAGGGCTTCTTTGAGGTGGCCATTTCTGACCACCGCTCTATCGCCTTCGGGAAAGGGAGTTTAGCCAGCTGGGGAAGAAAGATGCAGCTTTCCTCGACCCTGCTGGAGTCTCCCCTGTTTTCACCACCTCTACGGGGTGGCTTATCTCCGAAGCCAGCTGGCTCGGGGCGCTCCAGCGGCGAGCCCAGGCAGAAACTGCGCACAATCATGGATTCCTGCCTGCTGCTGAAGCCCTGCAAACTGGAAGTCTTAAGTCTCCCCTCAAACCGGAAGGTTTAAACATTTTGTTTAGGATTTAAGTGAATGGGTTTTTAATGTCTCTTTGTGGTTAAGTTGCCTGAATTGAAGTAAACGTTGTTTTTTCATTTCTTTCTGTTTATCTACTGATAAAGTCTACTTTTTTGAACAAGCTGTTTAGTTAAAACTAAGATAGGTATTCTAATGGTATATTGACAATACTTTGAATGTTGTTGCTCAAAAGTACTTTATTAGAAAGTTGGAAACAGCATCCAGCATTGACTTTGTGCTGGATTCTTTGTTAAACATTAAAATAACTAATGTAGAGCGGTAGATGTTGGACTGGGATTTAAAACATAAACTTTTATTTGATTCCTTCAAGGTCTGGGATTCCTACACCTCAACATATCTGAAGAAACTTTATTTGATATATACCATGCTTCCTTCACTCCATACTTGTTAAGAAATATATTTATTAAACGGATACCAGCTATGCTGCAATAACCAAATACCAGCCTTCAGAATTATGGATTCCTAGAAAGTTCTTTGATTTTCACAAAATGTCAAAGGTCAGATATAAAAGTGGTGATTGGTACATTCCAATACTTACTTTATAAATGTTAACACATTTATACATACACAAAAAAGACACAGTTCACGTATTTATTGCTAATGACTGCCCTGATGTAGTGGATAGAACAATGTCAGAGAGTTACCTCAACAACTGATTTTCTAGTCAGGTCAGTTTTTGTGATTTACTACTTCTACTATGAGAATTATTTATATAAAAGGCAAATCCTGCAGAGCAGTAATTTTATTTGTTTACATGATTTACATCTCCTCCCATGTATAAAGTAACTTATACAATGCGCAAGGACTAAGAACATAATCACCACCCTTGCCTCAACAACTTATAACACAAAAGGAAAAAGTACATCTACATCAGCAGATCTTTCCTTTGCAAATCCAATTTCACATGTCAAATATTGCCACAATCTTCCAAAGTCAGGGATTTGAAGGATTAGTATATGAATCAAATGCAAGTAGTTTTTTAAAGAGTAAGCCTAAATTAAAAATGAAAGATTGCTAAAAGAGAAAAGAGAAGAGATATCATAAAAGAAGGAAAAAGTCCTGAGAGACATAAGACGATATGATGATGGGAAGTGAGAATGAAAGTGCCCAGTTCTAGAATAATTCACAGCTTAATCAAACATTGACAATCTCAATGAAGTATCTCTGGAAGTTTATCTAAAGACATGAACTTATCAAAAATGTAAAAGTAAAGAGTTATTTACAGAGACAATGCTATTTTTTAGTACTGTATCTGGAAACATGTTCAAAACTAATGCATGCATTGATAGAATCTGATCCAACTTTGTACAAATCAAGAGATTTTTGGTGTCTTAGCTTCCATATTTTATATGGTTTTGTAGTTGCTTTGTTAATTTAAATTTAAAGTTTTAGAATCTATATTTTAATTATTTTTATGATGTTTGTGATTAAATTGTTCAGGGGTTTATCCATATATAAACTGAAAGGTATGGCATAAATTTTATATATGAATGTTACTTATATATTTTATATATTTATGTTAATAGCTACATTTTAATACATTCTGATTTAATACCAAATCTGGTTAACACCTAATCTGATGCTTTATTTCTTGCTAACAAACATTACTAAAATTTAATTTTTTCTTTGATCATCCCATCCTTTAATTGGATTATGAAAAGTCCTAAAGAACAGCCTAGAGAAAATGGACAAATATACTGGCAGAAGAACAGAACAATACTTTTTTCAGGTACTGAGGCACATGCTATTACTACTGCTGCTCCTGCTACTACTACTACTACTACTACTACTACTACTACTACTACTATACACATACAGTTATGAAGTTAGTTTATCTATATTTTAAACTTTGCCATGAGATGAATACAAGTCAGCTGGGAATTTCAGGAGATATAACAGAGTGGTCAATGCCTGGAACACCTTACCCAACTCTATTGTTACAGCTTCAACCTCTCAAGAACAAAGGAAGAAAATGGGGACAGTAAGACAGGAATAGTAGGCACCCTGCTGCGCTTATGCACACCCCCTTTAAGGACCTCTTAAGAATGGGTGAGGTCCACGGTAGACAGTTTGAAGTTGAAGCTGCGAGGGGTTGAAGCTGTAACAATGGAGTCGGGTAGGGCATTCCAGGCGTTGACCACTCTGTTGCTGAAGTCGTATTTTCTGCAATCAAGTTAGGAGCAATTTACCTTGCGTTTGTATTGATAGTTTGCCCATGTATTATTGTGATTGAAGCTGAAGAAGTCATTGACAGCCAAGATGTTACAGCAGACAATTTTGTGAACTATGCTTAGATCAGACCGCAGGCTACACAGTTCCATATTGTCCAAGCCCAAAATTTCGAGCCTGAAGGCATAGAGAATTCTACTGTGAGTGGAAGAGTGGAGTACTTTTCTCAACAAATACCTCTGAACCCGCTCCATTGTGTTAATGTCCAATATACAGTGCGGGTTCCAGGCGGATGAGCTGTGTTCGAGAATTGGCAAAGGTTTTGTATGCCCGAGTTAATAATTCAATGTTGCCAGAGAAGAAGCTTCACAAAATAAGGTTAACAATTCTTAAAGCATTTTTGGCAATGCTGTTATAGTGAGCTCTGGGGCCTAGATCATTTGAGATAACTACTCTTAGGTCCTTGAGCAAGAGAAGCAGCTAAAGTAGATAACCCCTTCTTCTTCTTCCATTAATGAAAAAAACCCAACTGTGTCACTTGAGGAATATGTTTAAACAACATAATCTGACAATCAGATTTTCTCATTAAAGCTTTGCAGAGCCATAGCATTTACACATTAATATATTGCAGTCAGGAAACACACTCTTATAACATCAACAGTTGAGAATAACAATTAGGTTTATCAAGAGCTGTATTGAAGACAAAAGGAGGAAAAATGGCATGTAAATAAGGGATCATTAAAGCATAACTATTCCTCCCTCCCCCCTTCCTCCCTCCCTCCTTCCTTCTTTCCTTCCTTCCTTCCAACTGTGTGCTGGACAAAGCTATTTTTCCAATTGTCAACTGTCAAAGAAGTACCAGGGACCTATGAATATTCAATTGCTATCCTTGGTACATTTAGCATTTTGAAGCCAAAGAAATAGAATTCGTGAAATATGAAAGGACTGCACCATGTCGCCTTGGAGCAAATGTTTCCATTAAGATGATATATGGACAGCTTCACACCTTCATCTTCTGAGAGCATTATGCTGTATTTATAATCAGCTCTGTTAACTTTGCTGTGAAAGAATTACTGTTGGTCTGTATTTACTTGCCTGGTGGAATGTTTTTTGGAATGGTCATGTACAGCCTGTCCTAAAGGCATCCTGATATTTAGAGATATGAACATTAAAAAATAGTGTTTTCAGGGGTGGGAAATGGATTAGATAATCCAATAGAATTATAAAGCAGAAAATCCTGGAACTTTTCAGAGCCATGATCTTTCCCAAATGAGAATCAGACATTTATTCCTGAATGTATCCATGGTCACACATCTTACATATGAACACTTAAATGGAATTTTTTTTAATCTACTTCTTGTAGTTCTAATAATTTTGAACATACAAAAGTAATGATGATTATTTTAATTGCACACAATCATTTTCATTTTATTCATTCTAAGAATAAAGTCTTGAGAGATATAGAAACTTCAAAGTTCTATAAAATAGTGTTTGGTACTTTTAGTAGCATGGTTTTACCTCAAATATTTTTGGCTTGCAATGTTGATAGTTCCTCAGAGGATTTTTTAAAAATAAAAATATAAATTTTCCTAAACTACCCTTTGAATAAATTGCAATTAAGTAATTAAAGAAAATAATTTTATTCAGTGTCTCACTTCTAAATGCTAATTTATAGGATGTATTTATGGAGAAATTAATAATCAATTAAAAAAGAATTCTTTAAGAAAAACGTTTAACAACTTAACTGCTTAAAGGAACATGGTTAGCCCTGTCTCCTTCTTTTTAAAGAGACGTCAAGTTAAAGACCTGTCAAAGAGCAGTTGTCTGTTTGAACAACATCTTTATTGAGAACTGTTTAGCCTATATTTAGTTTAAAAATAAAAAAATATTTTTCAAAATATCTCATCAATTAGCCCAATAGTTTCTTCATATCAAAATATTTCCACAAGGATGCTGTATGTTGTATTTCAATTATAGAAATTATTTCTGATGTGGCATCTATAGTTTTAAATCTGCTATGCAAATTGATGTTATATTTTATTTACTTTCTTGATGATAGATTTTCAATGTTATGAGACTGCTGTTTGTCTGGTATCAATCCTGATGTTATTACCTACATATTTGAGTGCAAATTGCTGGTGACGAAATGTGGTCTTTTTGTTTCCATTTTAACTTTTTTATTGTCTCCTTTGAATGTTCTGTAAATGTTGCTTATGTGTCTGTCGATGGTGGTGTTTGAGTGCCAAGGTTCCAGAAATTCCCTAGTGTTTTAGATTTAGCTTAGTGTAGGATGTTCAGATTTTCCCAGTAGAAACTGTGATTAAATCGGTCCATGTGTTGTGAAATTAAGATGTTTTCAGTGTATTTTCTGAGTCAGGTTGGTGTTCCTATATGCATTCTGCTTGCCTTCCACATGAGATCATAAATAAGGTTAATACAATATTATTTTGTTTAATTTTAAAATAAATGTATAATGAAAATGTTAATGTTTTCTTTCCAATTATCATGTGGTTAAAAAGCAGCACCAATTAAAAAGCAGCATCAATTAAACAGTTAATTGATTAAGAAAATAATTAATTAGTTAAGTTTCAATTATTAGCATCACTGTAGATTAAAGGTTCGTAATTTCTTTTCTTTTGGAACTGTAAACAAATTACATTTTCTCTGACACTGTATTAGTCAAAACTTTTTTAAAGAATCTTGACAAACTACTCAGACATTAATTTTGTTTGCCAACTATTCCAAGGATAAGCACTGTTTTGGTAGCCTATGAGTTCTCAAAATTGGTCATCATGCTTTCCTGTTATTGTGAGTTAAGAAACACAAGCTTCAGTATATCCCATAATTATAATTAACATACTAAAAACACCCACTCAGCCCAAATACTAAGTCTTCTTTCCTTTAATTTGCATCATTATCCTTCTCACTAAGCTCACCCCTTTCAAAAGTTACAACTGCAGCAGTGCAAAGGTTTATCTCCAACTATTCCTTCCTCAGGATACAAAATGGATATAAATGATTAACTCTACCTTCAATGTAAGGTCAGTCCTGAATGTTGGAGAAAAGAGTGACTAAAAGCAGCAATACTGTTATTTCAGTTATCAGTCACAATTAGATAAATTTTATGCAATGGAACAAAGCAATTTTGCAATGAGGGACCAGAGTTGAGTACGAATAGAATAGAATAGAATAGAATAGAATAGAATAGAATAGAATAGAATAGAATAGAATAGAACAAAGCAGAACAGAACAGAATTCTTTATTGGTCAAGTGTAATTGGACACACAAGGAATTTGTCTCGGTGCATATTCTCAGTGTACATAAAAGAAAAGATACATATGTCAAGAATCATAAGGTTCAACACTTAATAATAGTCATAGGATACAATAAGCAATCAAATAATACTAGGAAACAGTTAATAAAAATTGTAAGGATACAAGCAACAAAGTTACAGTCATACAATAATAAGTAATACAGACTTAATAGTTTGACTGTGTCAAGGGAATTATTTGTTTAGCAGAGTGATGGTGTTCGAGAAAAAACTGTTTTTGTGTCTAGTTGTTCTGGTGTGCAAGTGCTTTATAGCTTGGTTTTGAGGGTAGTCTATATACTAAGGAGAATGGAGAAACTTAAAGAGGACTTGTGAGCATATGTACTGTATGCACAGATACGATATATACATTCATTGTTTTATACTTTGGTAAATTAATTAATATCAGTTATTGTATTCTTGATAGCTTGAGATTTTCCATTAAAATCAGCATATTGATTCTTCATAAGTAAGTACAAACATACATATATCTTGATGGTCCTCTCCCAAAATATAAGGCCTCCCTTATGCCATGTAATATTATGACCAGAAAAGTGTGTTGTCATCAAAATGGGAAAATTAGAGTTTGCATTACTCCTCAACTGTCACAAGCCCTCAAAATTTACATTTATTTCTTTAAATAAATTTAAATTTATTTATATTATTTAAATTATTTATATTTATATTATTTTCTTCTACTGAATCAGCTGTGAGACATTCATTTTTGAAGGCTGCTATGACATGAATGAGGTAAAAATACTTTGAGCCAATACAAAAATGTTTTTTAAGTTACAAAAATATATATTTCATCCTTATAAAAATATTGAATATTACATTTATAAAATTCAAATAGAAAAATATAACTTGCTATTATTTTAGTTTCTTTTACAAAGAATTATGAAAAAAATTACAGCAACCATCCAAAAAAAAGAAACCATATATAAAGAAAACTGATGAACTTTAAAATATATATTTGAATTGCTAATGTAATATCAACATTTCTATCCTGGCAGGTAAAGAATGGAAAGAAACATAAAAAAACACCTGATTTGGTAAAGAAAACAACTGTAGTGAATAATAAATTTTCTTGCACTAGATGTATATAAGATTCATAAAACTATCTTTGTCCGCCTGGGGTTGTCAATATAAAGGTCAAGATTGTGTCAGTGCTAATATACAGCAACATAGAAACAGATGATACCCATCATTTTTGTAAGCCCATGACAATTTCTCTCAACAATGAAGGAAAGGCAGAACTAAGGATAAACAGGAAACATGATGGATGGCTAAACAAAATAGAAAAAGTCTTGTTCAGTGAATACTAAATAACATCACTAGAGAATAATCAATTGTATTACATAAGAGCCAAAAGTGTTTCATTTGTTGTTCATTTGCATTTATTTATTTTCCAACTTTATTATATTTATAAATAGCAGCAAATATATCCAATGCATCTTCCTCCTCCTATTTTCTCCACAACAATAACCCTGTGAGGTGGGTTGGACTGAAAATGAGTGATGGCTCAGTTACCCAGGTGGCTTTCATGGCTACAGCAGGACAAACACTTAAGTCATGTCACACTGCACCAACGGATGCAAAGAGGATGTAAAACAGACAAAAAAGCTTGCCATCTGTTGGAAAACGCGATGCATCTGTGTGTACTGCACTGCGTACGTGTTCATACGCTCTATCCGGTGACACTTCTGTGCTCCGTCTAATCTTCATACTTGTGCTCAAACGTTATGAGCTGGCCACAAAACTTTTTGGAGTGGATGAACTTTACATCCGCATACGATGTACATCCGCGACAGAACAACAAAACGTTCTAGGGTCCGTTGTCATCCATTACACGTCCAACTTGTATCCTCTCTACGCATCTCTGGACACGTCCGCCGCAACTCACATCTGCCCAGCAGAAAGTGAGAAGAGGAGGAAAGCGAAGGTAACGCGGAACGTCCACCACAGCGAAAGTAGCACGGACTATAGACAGGATGAAAGCGGATCGCATCTACGTATATTAAAGGCATTAAAACAATGAAAACATTTGTATATTGGGATGTATCATAGATATTTTAGGTGATGTCTGCAGTATGCCTAGAGTATGTGGAAGGACAGCCTCAGCGAGAAACCAATTCGCTATAAAAAGGGGGAGGAAATCACCTGGATCTTTACGTATCGATCCAGCAGCACATGGCTAGCAGACTCTTCAGCCTTGCTCTGCATCCTATACACAATACTCACATCCGACTACTCGACCATGGATCATCGCACATTCCTTTGGTAGCCGCATCAGTTCAACACAGAACCAAGCCTCTTCAAGACGGTTCACCTTTTCTACACAAGGAAAAGGGTAGACGTGCAGAGCACGATACTCACTCGGGTAACGGCATGGATGGAGAAAGGGAGTTTGGACTCTCAGCACCAGCACTAACACTGCCAGGATAGAACCCTCGATCACTCCCAGCACTTAATAGAGATACGCACCAGCCATGTTTGAAAGTTGTGAAGCCGTATCTGAAGACCCAGGTGAACCAAGCCGAGCACACAACTTCTCCCAGGCCTGGTAAACCCTGACTGAAGGTGCCTAGCAACTCCTGCCGACCTGCCCTCTGGACAAATACAGGATAACATGCAGTATGTCCTGAGGGTGCTCACACAGACAACATCACATATGTGGTCTGAAGAAGTGTATCAGGCCATCATCTAAGAAATATGTGGAGGAGCTCTCCTAGTGTCCCACACTGAAGAAGGCTTGAGACACGCAGAAGTGCAGAGCAGTGGACTCAAGAGGGTGAACTTTTCCACACCTTAGAACGTATATAGGAAAACAAGAGATGAGCTGCCAAGTAAGCCTTCCGACACACCCCACAAAGGAGTCCAGCGTCTCAGAGAATGTTTGAACACATAGGATAAACAGGGTCTATTTCAGCAATCTTCCAATGAGACCACTGGTTGATGCTGAACTACAAGTGGTCATGTACAAGTCGATGCTCAGGCAACGGGATCAGCTCTCAGAGGCCCAGATAATGACAAGTGCCAGTACCTCAAGGATGCGGCTAAGGAAACAACAACCTCATCCCATGGGCTTCCCAGATCCAGAACCCCCTAGTGTTTGTAACTATGTATTCATTCATCTTTGCAGACTGTGGTACATTGCAAGCTTATGTATTGGTCAAGGTATTTGCAAACAGTACATTCACGTGCAATCCATTGAAGCTTCTGTCGTCCTCAAAATATCTTTGCAGGCAACGTACAGGGACAAGAGCACACACTCTGTCGCCAACAATCACCACTTCCATTTATCTCCGTCAGTTCATATGATCTGCTGAATATATGAGTAAAGCAGGATATCGTGATCGATTTATATTGCCGACAATTAGGATCATAGACTAGCGATTATATAGACCTATATCTCAGCACCATTCGATAAAATTCTGTGTATCCGGTCTGACCTGGGCTTGACCTAGGCTCTGAAAAAACAAGTCACCCCCTTTTGAATGAGTGCATAATAAGAAGCGTGTACCCAACATTCTGGGCGCACATTCATACCCACAGAGGACACTTCGTCTCCTGTCTGTTTCTTTCTCCTTTCGCTCCCCATCATGGAGACGCCCATCTAATGCGGGATGCAGATACCGCATTCCTGGTGACCCGACGTTGATTCCCTAAGGGAGATACATGCGACGCGGCTCATATCTTGCCCGCTGCGAGGGGAGCTGTGCATCGCGAGGCCTGAAACGAAATATGCACATCACGGATCTGAAACACGGTCTCTGCCTTTGCGTAAAAGTATCGGGGCGGAAAACTTTCTCAGGACAAGCAAGACGAGAGCTCTGAGAGAAGAGTGGAAGTTAGTCGCTTCTCTCTTTCTAATAATCCTGCTACTGCTAAAGGGTCGCCTGTAAAATGAAACGCTATTGCGTACACGTATAGGGTCTACAGGGTTTATTGGACTTATGTGTGGCAACCATGTCCAATGTATCCAAGAAAGGGTCCCTTGTATTTCTTTACGTTCTTTTTAACATTATAAATTTCCATTTGGCAAAAACTTGGTGAACTAATCCCATAGTCTCCTCACGCACCTTTGGCCCATTTTGGTCCTTGGAGAAAATTATGAACTTATAGAATCCATTATACCAAATGAGAAGCATAGAGAGTGAGATTTGAGAATCTCCCTCACACAAGTTATGCTAACTATCTGTCATTTACGGGAGCCCTTCCCTCATCCAATCCACATCCTTCAAATGTCATGACGCCCTTACGTTGTCTCCTCACACCCTCCCGAGTGGGGGGGGTGGTTGTAAAAGCCATTCCCAAGCCTTTTATGAAAGGAGAAATGGAGTGAGGATAACACTATTGGCAAGCTGCCTCCCTATTATCCTAATCATACAGAACGGATATCCTCCAGCTCCTCAGTATACCCCAATGCCGGTACAAAAATTAATTTTGGCAGGATTTAAAAGCAGCTTGAAAGGAGAAATGGTATTCAATCATCGCTATCGTAAGGGCGTTTTCCTAGAACCTCAAATCAGCCCAACCACCGCACGCCGACTGCTGATAAAGCTGATGGCGTAACATATTTAACAATGACTCCCTCCCGCCTTCACGAATTTTTTGTCTGGAGGTCCAGAATTGTAATAAGCGTGAGACTGCAGACGAGCCCGCTAAGAGCTTTGCGGCAAATGTCTACTCCTAGATATGCTTAACGGTACTGGCACTATGTTACATTGCCCAGCAGATTGCCACGAACCGCAAGCTGCTTCCCTATACCGTTACAGGATTGTGCCTTTGGCCGCTGCGTCGAAAAGGTTGATAATGAGGACGAATGCGCGCCCAAATCTTTCTCATAAAGTTATTCTAAGACGTTCTGGAGCCTTTTTCCTCCTTTATAGAATCGTTCTCACAAGAAGCTTAGAGAGACAATGATAAATGAGCGAGGCTTGTAATGGAATTGAAAATTGAAACTTGCTATGAAAACGCGAAACGCTGATTGTGCAGAAAGCTTTTGCAACCATCATTAATAAGAAAAATGTTACGAGTTGCAGACTATGGCTTACTAGCCTGCCGAATCCATAGGAACCACATGCCATTCCATATTACTCTGCTACAGCCATCTACTGAAGGCATGCAGCATGAACATGAGCTCTCTTCTTCCATTTACCCAACAAGAACACTGCGCAAGAAATGGCAATTGATTTTACATTGTGCAAGCCAGGCTCACTTTGAAGAGCGCAATGCGAGCCCCGGCAGGGACAAAATATGTCAAGAACAGGCTAGCCTCCTATGGAGACCGCCATGTCCCTCGATCGCAAAAGGGCTATCAACTGGGCTGAATCATGAAGTGCAAGTCAAAAGAATGAACAGCAGAATAACCCTGCAATCATTAAACCTTTTTATGAATCAGGAAAGCTAAAACGGGGTAGGGCACCAGCCCACAAGGCTCGGCTGAAACTTGCCAACTTTTCTTGTTCGATCGGACAAATACGATCTTGTTCGGCTAATGCAAACTGTTACTTATCTTTCCTGGTGTCGCTGACTTTTCTCTTGTAAACGTACCTGTTCAGGGGTCCTTTTCCAATGGCCGACTATTTCCGTTGCTATGTACTTGTCCTTAGAGGGATCTTAGCTGAAAAGGTAATTTCTTGCCTCTCCTTTTTCTGCATGACCACTGTATTGTCTGATGTCTGTCTACTGTACTAGCTAAATACATAAAAAAAACCCAAGAAGCTTACTATAAATGAGGGATGTTGTGCAAAAGATGGATTTGTGCTCTTAGTACCAACAACAAGAGCAACTCTAATGCAATTGAGAAGACCAATCAGCCGCAACAACAAAATATGGTCACCATTCTTATTGAATGGTCGATCCTTTCTTGGTTCTTTCAAGTACTGGAGCGGATATTTCCGTCATCCGGACTGCGATGGCCAGAACACCCTGGCTGCAGAGGTGGCAATCCCAGCGGTGAGAGGAGTGGGGGGGACTCAGGAGACTCGCATTAGCAGAACACTGAGTGAAAAGCCATTCCGCTGAGTCTCAATGATGTTGCTTATAATTAAACCAGCTGTATTCCTGCTGTATTAAATTTGTGGGAAGAGCTTAATATCACAGTTAAATTGCACAACTTACCTCCACTAACCATGCTTACGCTGCATTTGACTCACACAATAACCCTGTGTGGATTGATCAG
>BHFT01076948.1:0-14633 GCA_004320025.1 Laticauda laticaudata | reverse complement strand
TGGGGAGACCCTATTTGCCAAACTAGGCAATTCCCATACCTAAGTCAGGGGACTCTGTTCCTTCGGGGAAATACTTGCTGCACGTTCAGTCCTTTGCTTTCTCTTCCAACAAAAGCAGTGAACTTTGTGGCACAGATGACCACCTGGCTGGTAACCAACACCACACCGAGTGCTGAGAGCCTCGGTCCTGATAAAAGATGGAGGAGTGAAAAACTGCAACCTAAGCTGGGACAGGTCTGTTGTACCACGGTGCTACTGACGACTGAATCTGAAGTCCGTACTCAGGAAGGAGGCTGACCCATACGTCAGAGTCAAGAAACGAAACCAGAAACCTGAGGAAACCTTGGGAGGCAAATCCCACGTGGAGACGGTCAGCCGTTAAGTAAATCTTGAAGAAATAGCCAGCAGAAGGAAACCACCATGGAGATGTCGGCCTGGAACTCTGGAAGGAGACATTTGTTGTGCAACTAATATTTACATAATACATCAAGAAGTTCACAATATTGTTGGACCTGCAAACGGTAACTCCGTGGAAACAGACAACGTGTGGGTCATGACATATGTGTTCATAAAGGATCTCAGAAGGTCTCAACATTCCCCTAACATCACAATTGCTGATATGCATGCTACATGCAAGCGAAAAACAGCCGTGAAGGATAAATCCTAACACTCAATTCCACTTGATCAGAAATGACTAAGACCAAAGGCGCACGCGATAGAAAAATATGGTGTAAGAACCAATATAACAGGAAGGATTTTTTGTTATTTAAGGGAAAACGGCCCGTAGTTTGTTTTAGGAGAAATCGAAACTAGAGGCTTCCATTTTAAGGAGATGGAAAAATTGTAATAAGGACTTTTGACTATGCCATCTCCTGTAGAACTCATAGCTATACAAAGAGTTATCATAAATTAGATTATTTTAATCAAGATCAGTATCAATGTGTATGCATTTATGAAGAAATGATCAATTGGACCCGAACATCACAACAGACCTATGCTTATTGAAACTTTAGGATCGCTATTGTAGTGGGAAATATGCATACAGGAGATGCCACCTTTACTGGGTGGCACATGTACACCCGGCTATGTGATACCAGTATATTATAAACTTCGATGGCTTCCCCTAAGCCCGGATACGAAAATAAAGAGAACTTCAGAAATCTGGCCTTACTCGGAGACTCTGGAACCCAAATCTTCCGTGGTATAATAACACCATTGGGAGTAGCCATGAACTACCGCAGATATACATTATTCTAAATAACTTCACGTAACAATGTTCCAATGATACAATAAAAGAATATTAAAATGATCAAACCGGAGCCTTTCTGAAGTAAGACAGGTTGCTCTACAAATAGGTATGCTTTAGACATTGTATTTAGCTACGTGAGTAGGTGTGAAGGGGTGGGTGCTGCTCTGATTCATTCACATTTGCTGTGATACATCCATGATTCCCAACCTCAATATTACAAAGACAGTAAAAGTAATGGAAGAACGTATTTGCTCTAATCCATTATCACAAAGAGTGACTCCTCATTGCCAGACCTTGTGTGGGTTGTACTTGTCGGCACATGCGCCTATGGTTCCGTTCCATCCTGTTTAGATCTACCATAATGGGAATATAATTGACTTATTATATGCTATGTATTGTTGTGTTGTTGTGTTCAGTGTCTCCCTGGTGCAATAACATGTGCGAAGATAGGGAAATCCTGGGTTCAAGATTTGAGAAGAAGCAGGAAGTAGAGCCTCTAATGATGTATCAGAGAGAAATCACTCTGAAAGAAAGCCAGAGGATCTGCTATTTGAGTTTGAGACAAGAGGTGGAAAAAAGAAAAAAAAGGGGGGATTGTGAGCAGAACCGAAGTCATGTTGGATGGCCATGAATTGAATTAAGGAAGTGGTCTCAAACTCAGTAGCTCTGCTAAATAAGAAAGTGTTCCAGTTGTTGCACAAGAGAAAAAAAACAAGATAAGGCTAGAACAATGGGGAATTGTAATAAAGTGCTGCGGATTCAGAAACCATGTAACTGCTTTTGCTAGATAGGGAGCTAGTATGAAACCTTCAAAATATATGTGTCAATCTGGAAAACAGAAAGAATGTGAACCAAAGCCCCGTACGAGGGGCGGAGCAGTGAGGGTATAAAAATGCTGTCTGAATTTTTGCTCTGGGTTCCTTCAATGCCTGAGGGACCCATCTCGCAGACACGTGAATAAAACCTTGTTTTCCTTGGATCAACGAATCTTTTGATGGTTTTTTATCTGCTTCCACCTCACAACAAGGATAGGGAGAAAAATTTCTAAATTCATCTTAGGCTAGGAGTAGAAAATAAAAAGGCAATATACATTACAAAATACAAAGTCCTGCAAATAGAAATAAAATGACTGTGGCAAAAGAAAGCCAAATAGTTTTGATTGTGAGAGGTACACTCCCAAAACCTCTGGAGCACCACTTGAACACCTTCAGCACTGACAAAATTACCACCAGTCAATTACAAAAGACAGCTTATTTATTTTTATTTATTTTATTTTGTCAAGCAATTATTAGATAACAGGTATAAGTATAAACATGGTTATGAATACATGAAATGGNAGGGGTGAGGTCAATAGTACAAAGACTAAGGTTAAAGTTTTTGGGGTTTGGGGAAGAAACCAGAGTCAGGTAGAGTATTCCAGACATTGACCACTCTGTTGCTGAAGTCGTATTTCCTGCAATCAAGTTTGGTATGGTTAACCCTTGAGTTTGTATCTATTGTGTGTTCTTGTATTGTTGTGGCTGCAGCTGAAGTATTCATTGACAGGTAGGGCATTGCAATATATAATTTTATGTACTATACTTAGATCGAACCAAAGGCAGCATAGTTGTAGGTTGTCTCAAGTCTGGTGGCATAAGGTATTCTGCAATGCATAGAGGAGTGGAGAATTCTTTTCGTGAAATATTTCTGCACTTTCTTAACTGATTAATATCCAATATGTGATGCAGGTTCCAGATTGATGAGCTGTATTCAAGTATTGGTCTAGCAAATGTTTTGTATGCTGTAGGTAGTAGAGTGATATTACCAGAGAAAAAGCTACACAAGATCCTGGCTTATATCCTTTAACATCATCAAGCAACATTGGGCCTATCACAGCTTCTTAGGAAGGGCTCAATAGGTTGATGAAAATGCCAAATACATTCTAAATATATGGCTGGCTGTGCAACCAGAACAACAACAGGAAATAAAAATCAACTACAATATCCTGGTATCATCAAAGAATAGACTTAGAGATGAGATTCTAACATTGTACTGAACTGCATCCAGTTTAGCTGATGGTAAATCCAGAATACGAGTGGTCCTTGACTTTATGACCACAATTGAACCCAAACTTTCTACTGCTATGTGAGACAGTTGTTAAGTGAGTTTTGCTTTATTTTATAATGTTTCTTGTCAGGATTATTAAGTGAATTGCTGCAATTTTTAAGCTAGTTTCACAATTGTTAAGTGAATCTGGCTTTTCCATTCCCCATTTTGCTTGTTATAAGTTTGCAAAAGTCATAAATATGAGCTGTGTCTGAATTTTGATCACATAGCTCTAATTGTCATTAAGTGTCACTGTTTCAGTGCTGTTGTAACTTCAAATCGTCATTAAATGAATGGCTGATGGACAAGGACTACCTGCAGAGGAGCTCTGCATGCTTTTCATCCAAAGCAGAGAAGAAATACCTAATGAGCTACTGAGCATTCTGACATCAAGTATTAGGGCCAGCATGGTCTCATCCTTCTCATCAAGCATCGTGTTAATATATAGAGGTTAAAAAGAGTGGACAGGTTTTTTTTTGTTATGAAGCTGATGCTTGCCTCAAAAGACTCTGGATATGACAGAAGCTAGAATAATATATGTGCAATATTGGAAGAAGGAAAGCATAGCGCAGAAACAGAGATAATAAGCAGGGATGGGATTCAACTGGTGTTACTACCAGTTCAGTGACTACATTTTACATGCTATGCATGCATGTAAAAAAACCTTAAGTTGTGCTACCCTGACAGCTGAAAAGCACTGCACGCAGGTGCACAGTGTTTGAAAAGCCGCTTTTGCACTGCTTTTTCAACTTCAGCTGTGCCACGCCCAGCAGCTGAGGTTGAAAAAGCAAGAAATAAAGGACAGGTAAGAGCCCAGGCAGGTGGGTGGGCCAAACAGCAGCAAACACAGAATCAGTTTGGTGTCTGCTGCTCTTCAGAGCTACCTGTTCTATAGAGCTGAGTAGAACTGGTAGCATCCCACCCCTGATAATAAGGAAAGTTATGGTCTGTGCAAAATTGGACAGGTTAACCCTAGAATTAAAAAAAAAAGGGGGGGGATCTGAGTACTATGAAACATGGAATAAATTCTATCAGTGGTTGCATAGAAGAAGGCAAGGTCAGAACATAAGTAGCTATGATGATTAGAATAATTAGTAAACAATATATCAAACAAGAGGATTGTAAATGGTGAAGTAACATTTATATATGTATAACAATTGTAACACCAGAATGGCTGCACTGTGTTGTATTTTTATAATTAAAATAAAATAAACAAACAAACAAACAAATAAATAAAATACTCTGGATATGCAAAATCTTTTCACAAAACAAAGTAATGGAAGAAGGTACACAACACATGACCCTCCAAAAAAGACTTCCTTGATCATGAGCTCTTTGAACCCCAAGGAGTGAGTGAATGAGTGCTAGATACAAGACAGGCAACAGTTCCCAGCTCTCTGCAAAAAATAGAAATAAAAGTGTTCTTTCGATATGGCTGTTTTAGTTAAGATCCAGGTGAGACCCACAGAAATCTCAGCATGTGGAGTGAACTATACAGCCTTCTGCAACCTTTCTGTACACAACTGCATAATATTTGAATCTGGGTCTCAAGTTTCTATAGAAAGTAAGGGAAGGGTTGGAGAAAAGCCCATTAGATGAGGATTAGCTGCAAGCATGACAAGAGCCACGTGCTTCCAAAATGACAAATCTGGTTTTGATCATGTGGGAGGAGGTCTTACATGAAATAGCCTTAAAAAATGAATTTCAGAAAGTTCCTAGAATGTGCATCAATTGGAAATGAGGTGGCTATTTTTAGGCAACACTTATTTCATTTAGAAATGATTGTGTGGGGGTGGGGTGGGGAAGGAATAGGGAAGATCTGCACATGCTATTTGCATTCATTCTTGATCACAGAGATGAGATGCTGAGCTACTTGGTAAATTATATGTTGCCATCTGGGTGCCTTCAGCAGTTTCTGCACTTAGCTTTCTGATTGCTTCCAAGAATGGAAAGTTTTCTCTCCAGTGAAGTTTAAGTGTACCAGCTTTGTTTCTTATGTTACCATCTCCTAAATACATGGGCATTGTTTCCAAATGGGCAACTTGTTGCCCCTTCCTAGGACAATCAGTGTGTTTCCCTCTCATTTCACCTATAAATAATCTCACAATTTCATCTGATGCTGAATGCTACATCTGTGTGCAGGAGATACTGAATGACCTTGAAGAGCCACTACCAAGGCAATGATTAGATAATCGGTGCTTGAGCCCAGACCAAGAAAACTTGAGAAAATGTTTCAAACAAGCCCAAAGGTAGAGTAGGATGTGGGGTAGAGAGTCAGTTAGACTTGCAAGATTCTGTAACTGGAATTGTTATCATAAAAGTAGTCCTGACCTCATGATTTCTTAATCTGGCCTAACTTGTAAGGCTGATACTTTGCCATTTGTACCCACATCTTGTCTATTTTTCACCTAGGAGTTATATAAAATGAATACCATAACCATAACTAATCATAAATGAGTCCATTTCAGTTTTTCATTTGCCGATCTAATTTAACATTAAAATCATTTAATATTGGTCCTACAGTATTTGAGAGGTGGCAGTTTAACAGGTGCAGAACATTTCCTTCAAATATATCTTTTAAATGGGCGCTAAATGTTTAGTCATGGCATGTGTGTGTGTAAGATTTTATTGACTGATTGATTGATTATGTATTTGTAGAATTACTCTCTCCAAATCTATTTGTTTATGATGCCACTCAAAAGGTCGACTGTGCTTCTTAGTCGTAAAGATGTCAAGAAGCCTTGACTTAAACTTATCTTTAAGAAAAGATTTGCACAAGCAGAAATGGTATTCAGCCAGTTCTGACAGGTTCTGGAGAACTGGTAGCAGAAATTTTGAGTAGTTTGGAGAAATGGTATTTGGTAAATACCTCCTTTGATTGGCCCCACTCCCATTTATCCACTGCCTCCTGAGTCCCATCTGATCAGAGTCCCAGCTGATTGGCTGGGTCTTTTTTTGTTGCCCTGCACAGGAGAACACAGCTAGAAAGCAGGTTAGTGGGGTGAGGTAGAAATGGAGATTTTATAGTATCCTTTCCCCACACCCACCAAGCCATGCCCACCAAACCATTCTACACTCACTAAAGCATATCATACCCACCAAACTACACCGTGCCCACAAAAAAAATTGAATACCACCACAGTGCACAAGTATGTAATTTATTTCTCCTATTTATTCTTTTTTTCTGATGTAAGAAATTTGAGTCCCAGGTATGTTTGAAGCCTTTTAAATAAATAATCTGCAGACTACAGAAAGCAGAGAACATAATATATTTTCTCTCATCAAGTTAAGATTTGTGACATTTCTGATATAGTGAAACAACTGTGTGGGATGTACTTCTCCAGGGAGACTGGAACACATCAGATATAGTTATCTGTGCTTACTAGAATGTACATTCAACATATTGCTCAGAGACATGCAAATGAAAAATATTTGCTCCTTCATGTAGAGCAGGAAAAATAGCTTCTGAGAAGATTGAGATGTGGTAGTTTCTACTGTATATAAACACTAGTCTGTTAATAGCAGAATTGAACAGCATGTTAATGGTTAGGGGAGCTATTGAGAGAAGCTGAGAGCTTTAATGGGATCACAGAAAGAAAGGAGTGGAATTGTGCCACTCATATCAGCAGTGCCAGATTTTTAGATGATTTCTAGAGTAATTGGTGAATTAACATAAGCTTAATACCAATCCAAAGTGTGTTTTAGGGTTTAGGTTAGAGTTTTTCATGCAAATCCGATCCAAACTTATCAACAAGTGTCATTTGTTTCAATGGATGCCTATGGAAATCAAATAAATAAATAATAAATACTATTATGAAAGGCCATGCTACTAATTTTTAACTTTTGTGTTAGAACAAGCTCAAAAGGCCACAAATAGGGTGCGTATAGGGTAATATATATGTTCATAATATGTGAAATATTGCATTTACTCCTGGGGCCTCATGTTGACCATTCCTAATTTATTCAGAATAAGAATAGCCAATTTGCATGGTATAGCTGCAAGATAAGGCAGTTTGGATATAAGATATCAACTGCAAAAATCCAGTAAGTCAGAAGATGGATCCTGAAGTTGGACATAGATGTGTAGATGGGAACGTTGCATCCTGACATTCTGATCTGCATCTTGGCACTTACAACTGTTCCAGCATCTCTGTAGTCACGTGATCCAAATTCAGGTGCTTGGCAACTGTTTTTATGATTGTTGCAGCATCCTGGGGTCATATGATTGCCATTTATGATCTTCCAACAAGCAAAGTCAAGAGGGGAAACCAATTCTGCTTAATGACTGCCTGACTCACTTTACAACTCCAGGGATTTGCTTAAAAACGATGGCGAAAAATGTAATAAAATTGGGTGCCACTCACTTAACCTTACTTAACAATTGAAATTCTGGTCCCAATGGTGATTATAAGTTGAGGACTGTCTCTAATTTATAATTTTATGTAAACCAACCATTAAATAGTACATAAAATCATTAGCAGATTTACAGTGCATCCATTTAATTCCTGAACTGGTATCTGAATAGGATTATTTTGTCTTTCCCTTTAACTGTGAAAGGAGATGATCACTAAAGTGCCAGAAGTTATAATATACTTCTAAACATGTTTCTCTTTATTAGGCTTAGCACAAGGGCTTGTACAGTTCCAACGCTCTTTAATGGAGATTAGTTTAAATGGAAAATGTGGTTTTTATTTAAGTGCCTAAAATATAACAGGCACTTCTGTGCTGAGGTTCTGTAAAAACAGTTTGGTGTTACATAGAATTGATACATTTGGTGAAGGACAATAACCTTTTGAAATGCAAGACCTGGCTTATCCATATGGCAGTTATGGAATGGAAATGGTAACCCAACTCCAATGTGCATATTATTTACTGTAATATTCTTGCATAAGTAATTGACCATGAGAGACAATCCTGCAGTAGATTCAATGTTAATGAAATAATCACCTGTCTCTGTTATTTTTCTTTCTTTTTCCTACTCTATTAAATTGTTGTATCTCAAATGGCAGCTTTCAGCAAATGTAAGACACTTGCTAATGACATTTTTTTTTGTCTATGAAAATCACTTTGGACAGCTTGTCAAGTGGTGTTTGCTTGCATGTCCCATGCAGACTAGCTGGAGACAGGCAGTCCATAGGATGCAGGAGATTTTATACTGCGCTTCCATATATATGAGATCGTATCTGCTATCTGTTAAGTGGGATTATAATAAAAAACATTCTTTAGTAGTTGTGGTTCATGAACTAGCTTGAAAACAAATTTTGCTTTCTTAAGATATCTATGGAGGTTTTCAATCATCCAGGTCATGGTTGTCCCAAAGATGCTTTTTCAAAAGCAAATGGACTTTTTGGGTTTTTTTTTTTCTCAAACATGTTTGCTTCTCATCCAATAAGATTCTTCAGTCCTGACTGAAGAACTGAAAAAGGTTCTTGGATGAGAAGCAAAATGTGTTCAAGTAAAAGACCAAGAAAGTCCAGTTGTCTTATGGAAAAGCACCCTTGGGACAATTTCTCAAGTTGCTCAGTTTCCCACTCTGGCTCCCAAACTTTTCATCTTATTGACTGCTTCATGAAGTTTTAGGTTGTTTATTGATCCCCCAAACTTTTATTATATGAAAATAATTTAATAAATTATTTTAATTAATAATACTATGGATAATTATATTAACAGCAATGGGAGGCTACATTGACCCATGGGAGTTGATACTGACCATTTTAGAGGACCCTGTTCTAATCTAGAGGAATCATCACTGTCAAGGAAGACAAAAGAGGCGATCCAATGAACATAACAAGCAGAATAGCTAACCATTAAGTCTTCCTATGTGGCTAGCTACACAAATGTTTCTAAGACTGGCCAGGGTTGTAGAAGGCAGAAGAAAGAACTGCAACCAAGGCAATTACTGGGTAAACACTGTAGAAGTCCATACGATGAGGGAAAGTTGTAAAAACATTTCAGACAGACACCTCAACCCCCTAATTCATGCAATGCATGAAAGAAGGAGGACGGGAAAGCATATTCAAGATTTTTACTTTCAAGATTTGGTTACTATAGCAATCTTAATGGTAGTAGGTTTAGGTCTATGTGACATCTGTTTCTTGAACTGGTCCATTTTATAAGCTGACAAGTGTAGAATGGAGGCTTCTGTGATCTGGTCACTCCTAGAAAACAAACACAACTCTATCCAACTGAAATCCTAATCCAATTTGCCTTCTCTTAGGACAGAGACTGCAGATTATGTTATATGAATGTAAATAACCCCAACAACACAGCTTTGACTCGAATGCTGCTTGAATTTGTAGGACTTTTGGAATTGTAGTCGGAAGCAGCAGCAATAACTTTCATCCAGCACGGAGTGATAAAATGTCAGGAAGCTGTTGCTTGTTATTGTTGCCAGGTTTAAGATATACAGTAAATGATCCAGAGTCTGCATGTGTAACTTTATTTACTGGTTTGGCAATCTTGAAACTACACACGTAGGCTCCAGGTCACTTATATATTAAATCTGGTAATAATTCTGAATATCCTGTGACTTGAAAGGCTCCAATTCCAGTCACACATTTCTACTTGTTGGACTGAGCAAAGCTTTAATGCTGCTCCACAACAGGTTAGGAAAGTGAAGCATCCCACTACTGGGCATGAGTTACTCTTCCTTGCTGAAGACTCTTTTAGTAGGACTATTTCTGGATGAGGAATTGGACTACCTAGGTAGCAAAAGATCAATTTCTAGTGCAGAGATTCCTAAACTTCTTGTCATTATACCTCCCTTTAAAGGCAAATGTTTCTCCTGTTGAGCTATGTCCAATGTTAGGGGGCAATGGCTCATCTCTATTTCTTAGCTGAGGGAGCCAGCGCTGTCTGAAGATGTTTCTTTGGTTTTGTGGCAAGCATTATTATATGCCAAAGTACACAGAATGCTCTTACTTTCCCACTGAACATTTGCTTTCTAATTGCTGGGGCAAGTAATGGGAGTTCACCCCACTGCACGGCACTTAGGTTTTGAACCCATGCTGTCAGCTTTCCAGATGACAAACTCAGCTTCTTAATCACTGAGCCACCATGTTCCTTATACCTCCCTTTAGGGTAACTGTAATGTACATACTTCCCCTAAAATTTCAGAGACATAAAGATGAACAATGAAAACAATACAATGAAAACATTGGGAAAGATAGATTTATTGAAACCATGTTACTAAATGATTCTTCACACTTCCCCTGGATTCTCCCGCAAGAGAGATTCACCTTATAGTTTGGGGAACCTTGGTCTCGAACAATATTTCTGAACCTCAGCAACTTAAAAAAATGGACTTTAGTTCCTAGAATTTTCTAGTCGGTATTGGGGAATTCTGGAAATTGAAGTCCATATGTCTTAAAGTTATAAGGTTGAGAAAATCTCAGTGTTTTTATATTAAGCAGAAACAAGACAAATGTTTTTTAAAAAAACATTGGGAATTATGTTGCATCTGCTGTGAATCTCTCTTTCCATACTTTTTATTTGGTGGTAAAATTAATATGTTCTAAATGCAAATGAACAAAGAAAGGCATCAAAATGCACACAGTTTAGACTCAGCAGCAGAAAAACAGAATTGATTGATTTTAAATAAATAGCAATAGCACTTAGACATATACATTGCTTCACATGTTTTACAGCCTTGTCTAAATGGTTTAAAGAGTTAGCATATTGTCCCCAACAATCTGGGTCCTCATTTTATTGACTTCGGAAGGATGGAAGACTGAGTCAACACTAAGCCAGTGAGGATTGAACTCCTGGCAGCGGGCAGAATTTAGTCTGGAATACTGCATTCTAACCACTGCACCACCACGCCTCTTAAATCTAAAATAAAGAAATGTAAAAGAAATGAATTCAACAACTGTGTTTGGAGAGAGATCTGTGAGAGGCAAAAAATAGGCATTGAGGGCTGTAGCATTCTTTAGGAAAAGTTCATAGGTAGGCAGAATATTTCCTGATTTGGGGGAGTTAAAAAAAAACAGTGTTGCCAAATTTTTCTGTTTATCATTCTCTTTGCCCCTATCAGAGTTGCAATTGAACACCTATCCATGCTGAGTTGCAAAATATAAGTTTCTGCAACAAGGCTGCATACTTGCACCAATACCATAGCCAGTGTGAAACATGCCTGTATGGAAATGAACTGAGGTGAAGGTGGCAGAAAAAATAATTCAGAAAGTAATTGACACTTCAGGTGGAATAAGAAGCTGGCAGGTTGAAGTTGCGTCCGATGTAGCACACACACACACACACACACACAAATACACACACACACAATCAGACATATGATTACCAAGATGGGCACTGCTTCTAACTGTTCACATACTGAATATTTGGATCAAATCAGATTCATTTAATCATTTAATTGAAATTAAATTAAGGGAGTCTTGTGTTACTTTGAATTTCTTGGGTGGAAAAGACAACTAGCATTTCTTGCTGGAAACATTAACAACCTTATTCAGATATCATAAATATCTGACTGAACAAAGATAAACCTTGTTTGAAATTCTTAAAATGTTTTCCATTGGTATTCATTCCTGCTGATGCATTAGTCTGTCTTATAGGACTATGTTCAATAGAAAACATGAAATATCTATCCAAGAGTAATATCTCATTTTGCTTAAAAAAATGACACCAGCTAGTTCCTATAGTTGAATTAAATCATCATACAGCCTTACGAATGCAATCAAAGCATTCAGATTAATTTAGGGAAAAATAGTTCTATCAATGTGGAGGTGCTTAAAGATGAAGATTTGCTTCCTAGCTTATGAATTTGCATTCCAATTTGATGCAATGTTTTTAAAGTATAAGACCTTTCCCCTCAATCCTGTATGATGTTTTGCACAGTTTCTTCTTCTATAATGGCTTTTTTGGAATTTATATTTAACTATACCCACCAAAATACCTATTTTTGTATGCCATTTCTCATTACAAAATTTAGATAAATGCATTGTAAGCTACATAAGTAAATTCTGACTCACAAAAAGGTTGAGGAATTGCAAAATGGGGACCTACCTATTTCGAGTAGATTAAATTATTTTTCCTATCTCCAGCTTCAGCTAACACAGCATGCAACTGTGGAATCTCTTGTGCAATCCTGCACTACACCAATATTATAAATAGCCTATATAATTTTATGTCCAGTTCAAACTATTAATTGTTATAGCCATGCCTTAAATGATTTGGAATCAAATTATTAGCACTGATGTGAGCTCTGCATAACCATTTAAAGTAGCAAAATAGCTGGTGGGCAGAAGAAACCAGGACTTCTTAATAATGAGTTATTTATGGTAAAATTGTCTACCTCTAGACATTTGCTTGCTTTTCTCTTGATATGTTTTTCCTCATTCCCTGGAAAATATTTTGAAGGCATATTTGGGGAAAAAGAGAGATTGGAAAGGAGGAAAAAAAATCTCATTATGTTATAAGAGGTTCTTTAGCAGAAGGCCCTGGGAAGATCTGCAGACTAGTTACACTGGAGACAAATCAAGATTTTTTTCAAAAAAAGTTTTATTAGATGGCAGGCATTTGGCTATAAAGTTGCCAAGATTGGTAAAGTTCAATGGCACCTACCTGATTATGTTTATTGCTTGGAAAACCTACAGACACCTTTATACAGTATTATCAATATTTAAAACAAACAACATAAAAGCATTCATATGTTCATCACTATCAAAGTAAAATCACGAGTGATATATATGAAGAGAACAAATGTGGAGTGGCTTTTACATTTAAAATCTCATGGGAGACATAAGTACTGTACACACCTAATTCCTTCTGACTTTCTGATTTGTGTTGTATTGATTGAGTTGTGGATTGAAGAGGACATAAAGTATAATAAAAGGCAGTTGGGAAGTTAGAACAATGGTTCTTTTCTTACAAAAATTGCTGAAGTATCCTTTCTTAATAAGTGTTACACAAAATTCAAGCAAAGGTCGAAATGAACCCTGAAAATTTCCAGCAGTCTTGTCCCTTCAAAGAATCTTTACTACAGGAGCAGTGTCTGTCTTACTTACTAATAGTTTTAAAGGGTGTATTACTGTGGCTTGTAGATAGTGAATCTTTTATTAATGTCAAGGAAGGAAGGAAGGAAGGAAGGAAAGAAGGAAGGAAGGAAGGAAGGAAGGAAGGAAGGAAGGAAATGTATGCAGTGCTTTTTGCATGGAAAAGAAGCTGACCAATTAAGCAACTATTGTAATCATTAATACTCTGGCTTTGCTGAATAGAAAGCAGTAAAAGGACCAGAACATTTAACTGACAATAGGTGAGTAAAAAGTACAATCGGCAAGATTTCATTTAAAATGGACTAATCTGCATTGAATGGGTGGGCTTTGCAATGGCCTTTCAATGGAAACCACCTACATACATTACTCAGGCTTAAAGTAATGGAGGAAAAGAGAAGAAAGAACAATGGAACATAACTTTCTGGATTCTTCATCAAAAGAAGATAACAATTCTTAGAAAAAGCCTAGTATTTTTCCCGACGTGAGCCACCATGGCACAGTGGTTAGAGTGGAGTACTGCAGGCTACTTCTGCTGACTGCTGGCTGCCTACAATATGACAGTTCAAGTCTCACTAAGCTCAAGGTTGACTCAGCCTTCCATCCTTCCGAGGTGGGTTAAATGAGGACCCAAATTGTTGGGAGAAATATGCTGACTCTGTAAACCATTTAGAGAGGGCTATAAAGCAGTATATAAGTCTAAGTGCTATTGCTGTGTTGAGATGGTTTTTTTTTTTACAATGAGCATGCTAATTAAACATTCCAAATAAATATTGTAAGCATCAAAACACCTATTATTATAACCTAAGCAAATCTCTTATGAAATATCCTTAGAACTGAGCTTATATCTTGAAGTTTCTTAAAAGATTTCCCAATATCTCCTTCCCTGATCAACATAATACTGGGACTTTTCAAATGCCTATCTAAGTCATGTTCTTCATGGTGGCAGGTTTGAAGTGGGGAGTTGAAAAATTCTGGTTTCGGTCTGATTAATGAAAGGAATAGATTTCCTTTCATAGAACAGACAGAATGTCTATTCAGTTACTGTGCTAAATTAACACTAAACCTTAAAGCCTATGTCACACTGCACCAACGGATGGAAAGAGAATGTAAAATGGAGAAAAACACTTGCCATCCATTGGTTAACGCGATACTTCCATTTTGTACTCACTGCGACCGTTTTTCTTCATCTCTATCCGTCCAGCATCTGTTGACTGACATTTCATCCGCTCAAAAAGTTTTGAGCTGCTCAAAACTTTTTGAGCAGAAAATGTATCCAACGCATCCGTTCTGCA
>BHFT01076946.1:0-24373 GCA_004320025.1 Laticauda laticaudata | reverse complement strand
AAAAAGAGGAAGGAGGAGCCATTTCTGATCGGATTCGCCGGGTATAAACCATAGAACAGGGAAGGAAAGAAGAGGGAGGCGGAGCTATTTCCGGTCGGCTTCTCTCTCCAGCCATGAAAGCCTCTAAAAGGAGACCGGAAGTGGAGGCGGATTTTGAGAGCCGTTATGGCGGTCGTTGGATACTGAAAAGGGGAAAGTCGTCCGTCGTTGGTCGTTCTGGTGAACCGCTTTCCCCTCGCTTGGGTGGCGCGCGCGAGCTTTCGCTGGTCTCCACTCGGACCCCGTCCAGAAGCCTAGGACTACAACGCTAATCGTACTCCATGCCAGTTGGACCCATATGGCTGTGGATGATGATGGGACATGAGTCCATTGTCTTGGGTGGGCTGAGACTTCCTTCTGGCTTTTTTTGGTCTAAATTAACTGCAAACGAAAGAAAGGCTTAGCTTGGAATGAGGCCTCTTCCTATCTGCTCGCAAATCCTCCCCCCCCGCCGCGTTTCTTTCCTTTTTTTTTTGGCTGGGGCTTTTCCGGTTNCGTTTCTTTCCTTTTTTTTTTGGCTGGGGCTTTTCCGGTTGAATTTCTGCTTGGTTTAGAAGCAGAAGCTGCCAGCCCTGAAGAATAAAAGGAAAAAAATAATATTCCTTCTCCCTGCCAAAAGACCAGTTGGAGTTACCAACTTTTCTTTTTTGCCTTTGCTCCTGTGCCATTATTATCAACCGCAGAAATGAATTTCTTCAGAAATTAAGAAATATCAACTGCAGAAAATTTTATTCCCTTCATATCTGAAATTATTTCATTGCCTGCTCATAAAAGGCACACTGGTAGCAGCAGAAGAGGGGGGGGGGACTATAACTTGGCAGCATTTTTTATTTGCAGTGTTAGAATTTTCTAACCTGACAAAAATGGTTTTCTAGCTTGGTTTTCCTTTGAAATGTTGATCTGTTTTGTTTTTCCTGAAAAAGCACTTGATGTGATTGGTTCCCCTCATTTCAGGAGTCATAACACATTTTACTGCAAAATTTCTGCCATTTTAGAAGATAGAAGAGAATTTAAAAGAAGAATTTAGAATTTAGAAGAGAATATCTTGGTGCATTTTAGATGCTAACTTTGTAATTTCCCAATACAGGTAGTCCTTGGTTTACAATCATTTGCTTAGTGGCCATTTGGAGTTGCGACAGCACTGAAAAAAATGACTTATGAACAGTTTTCACACTTAATGACAGTTGCACTGTCCTGGGGTTACATTACACCCACCCCCTTTTATAACCTTCCCATCTGGCAAAATTTTGGGGGAAGCCAGATTTGCTTAACAATAACAGGATTCACTTCACAAATGTGGCAAAAGAGGTTTAAAAAAGGGGACACAACTCACTAAGCAACTGCCTTGCTGAGCCGCAGTGGTGTAGTGGTTAGAGTGCAGTACTACAGGCTATTTCTGCTGACTGCCGGCTGCCTGCAATTGGGCAGTTCGAATCTCAACAGGCTCAAGGTTGGCTCAGCCTTCCATCCCTCTGAGGTGGGTAAAATGAGGACTCAGATTGTGGGGGGCAATAGGCTGACTCTGTAACCACTTAGAGAGGGCTATAAAAGCACTGTGAAGTGGTACGTAAGTCTCAGTGCTATTGCTCTGCACAGAAATGTTGAGCTTAATTGTGATCTTAACTTGAGGACGACCTGTAATATTGCTTTGTAACCTACTCAATGTCATAGATACCATTGTACAGAATTTGGAAAGGTTTTCCTCAAAAGTAGTATAAACCTACTGACAATTATCTGTGTTTCTTGCAGCAAGATGAGCTTGGATGTAAAAAAACAAAACAAAAACAGACCACAACCATGAACTAAAGTGTGAGGTCCTTATTGTTGGATGAATATCGTTTTTCTCCGTTGCCTCTGAAGCTGAATATGCACTGAATTCTCACAGAAAAGGAGCGCCACCATGGACGAAGAGAGCTTGGAAACAGCAATTCAGACTTACAATGCCCAGTTGCAGCAGGTAGACTTGGCTTTGGGAGCTGGGCTGGACCCAACGCAACAGGCCGATCTAATCCAGCTGCAGGCTGATTTAAGGCAGCTGATAGAACTGACTGAAGCCAGCCTCCTTTCCGTTAAAAAAAGCAAGCTTTGTTCAGTTTTGGACACCGAGGCGCTTTCATCTGCCCATCCTCAACAGAGCAGTGGAGAAGCTGGTCATCTGAACGCTGATGATGAATATGCTGCTTTTAAGGAATCAATTGAACAAATAGGGGGAGAGGATGGTCCATTAAGGACTCAGGAGGACGGAGATGGGATGGGTGATGAAGAGGAGGAACAGGAGGAAGAGGAGGAGGAAGAAGAAATAGCCAGCGGGATGAAAGTGAAAGCTCCTTACTACAGTTCCTGGGGAACCCTGGAGTATCACAATGCTATGATTGTAGGTAGTGAGTGTTTGGAAGATGGAGGGCCCGGAGTTAGGGTGCTCTACCTCTACCCAACTCACAAGTCTTTGAAGCCGTGTCCCTTTTTCCTGGATGACAAATGTCGATTTAAGGAGAATTGTCGGTAAGTAGATCAGCTGGTAGGGGATGGGATTCCTGATATGTCCCAAAAAGCACTTCTTTCATTATGCAGGCACTTCAAAAGCACTTCTTTCAAATGCTCATCTTTGTGGGCAGAATTGTACTATTTTATTTTACTTATTTATTTTTATTCATTTATTTTGTCAAGACCTTACAATATAACAGAAACAAGAACAAACATACAATCTTATGTGATAAGACTGCTCTTTTCCTGCTTGGGGAAATCTTTGTATAGGTAGTCCTCGACTTATGACCCATAAATTCATTTTGCCAAGCAAAAGGAATAGACTAGTATAGAACTCTTTATTGGCCAAGTGTGATTGGACACACAAGGAATTTGTCTTCGTGCAAATGCTCTCAGTGTACATAAAAGATTCGTCAAGAATCATAACGTGCAACACTTAATAATAGTCATAGGGTACAATAAGCAATCAAATCATACTAGGAAACAGTCAGTATAAATCATAAGGATACAAGTGACAAAATTACAGTCATACAGTCACAAATGGGAGGGGATAGGTGATAAGGAGTGATGAGAAGATTAATAGTAATACTAGTGCAGACTTTGTACATAGTTGGACAGTTTTGAGGGAAGTATTTGTTTAGCAGAGTGATAGCATTAGCGCCGTTTTGAGGGCAGGAGTTGAAACAGTTTATGTCTGGGATGTGAGAGGTCTGGAAATATTTTCACTGCCCTCTTTTTGACTCGTGCAAGATACAGGTCCTCCATGGAAGGCAGGTTGGTAGTAATTGTTTTTTCTGCAGTCCTAATTACTCCCTGGAATCTGTGTTGTCCTGTTGGGTTGCAGAACTAAACCAGTCAGTCATAGAGGTGCAGATGACAGTTGCAGTTTGAGCTTTCTGAGTTGGCACAGAAAGGGTTACTAAGTGAGTTTGCTCCATCTTATGTCCTTTCTTGTCACATATTAATTGAATCACTGCAGTTAGTTACCCAGTTGTTAAGTGAGTCTGGCTTCTCCATTGATCTTGCTTTTCAGAAGCTTGCAAAAGCTGCTCATAGGACTTGGGACACTGCCATCGTCATTATTACGAGTCAATTGCCAAGCATCCAAATTTTGATCATGTGTGGGACACTGCCCACAGCCGTAAATACAGCCCAATTATCAACCAACTAAGGTCTGGGGAAGCAGGGAGTGGAATTTATCAGTTCTTCAAATCTGGATCATGTGTACTGTCAGGGAGGTCCGTCGTAACCTGCAATGGTTGCTAAGGTCTGGTCATAAGTTGAGGACTTCCTGTATACAGCTACAGTGTTTTGAAACCGAGGCACTGACGATGGACTCTCCCTTCATGGTCTTCATGGCAGGTTTTCCCATGGGCAGGTGGTATCCATTGAGGAGCTGCGTCCCTTCGAAGAGCCTGACCTTGGTTGTTTAGCTGTAGGATCAGCTTGCCTGGCGAGATACCAGGATGGGATCTGGTATGCTGCTAAAATCACAGGTGAGGTGGCTTTTGGCATGCCCCGTGGGTTTCATTGTGTGAAGAGTCTAGGACGCTGTGATGACCTGGCACAAAAGCAACACAGTCAGGTAATCAATAAGAGTTCCCTTCATTAGCTCCAACTTTGCCTCCAATGTCCTGGTTACCTTCTGGCTGGAGAAGAACTCTCCCAGGTACAGCCTTTAACTAAAGAGAATCAAGTCCAAAACGTGGTCAACAAAAACTGGAACTATAAGTCCAATCAAGGCAAAATGAGGTAATTAGTTCAGCAGGGCTGGAGCAACAATTCCAGGCGTGAAAGGCACGGCAATAACTCAACACTGTTGGGAAGACACCGGAAACACAGATAAGCAAAGTCAACACAAGATAAACTCACGTTTGCTCCCAGTAGCCATCGCACTCAGCATGCATCTCTTTTAAACTCTCATTCCCAGGTGTAGGGAATCAGGTCCCTTTCCTCCCCCCGTAAACCATGCAACCTGCATTGCTCCCTTCTCCGTTCCTCCCTGCGTGCCCTAAGATGAAGAGAGGGTGGGCCTCAATCTTCCTCTGAACTCCGTCTCCCTTGTTCTACCTCTCCCTTGTTCTACCTCTTCTCTGCTCTGCCCAGCCAGACTTTGCCCTTCCCCAGTTACCTCCACAGCCAATGGAGCTACACTCCCACTCCCTGTCAGCTGTTCCTCTTTCTTCTCTGATTCAGACTCTGACAGGGGCATGACAAATACTGGCAGCCACACCTGGGACAGGTAGAACTCTGGCCTAGAATTGAGGACCCCTTAATTGCATCCAGATTTGGCGGATTGTTTGCTCTTTAAAGATCACATTTTCCCCCCTCGCTATTCCAATTTTGCTCATTCGTTTATTTAAAGTTTCCTTAGAAGCTTTCAGAGACCTAAAGCAGCCAAATGTTGGAAATGTAATCAGACTCCAGGTACTTATTATATGTGGTGGATATGTGTGAAGGCAAGAACATATTGGACAAAAGTACATACATGGTTGGAGAAGATGATGAAGCAACACACAGATTTTTAAACCAGAAGTATTTTTGTTAGGTATAATATCAGAAAATTATGACAAAAGGGCTATATACTTAATGTTACATATATTGACAGCAGTGATAATTGTATTTGCACAGTATTGGAAAAATGAGAACACCCTACCAGGTGAAAATGCAATCCAGAAATATTGGAATGTGCAGAGATGGGTAGATTGACATTGAAAATAAAATAAAGGAGATACAGAATACTATTTAATGTGGAATAGGTTTTATCAATGGTTAGAGATAAGAGGTAGAAATTAGAAGAAAGAATATTGTTATATGAATCTTGTTTATAATTATATGTATTTCAATATACGTATTTAATAGGAACATAAATAAGTGAATATGATTATAGATATGGTTAGAATTATTTTGTTATTATTACTATCAGTATATGTGTTATCTTTTTTTTCCTTTCCTTTTTGTAAAATGATATACCCGGACAATGCAGTGTTCCAAATACTTATATATAATTTTTTAAAAAAAACTGACTTAAAAAAAAGGGACCTGAGGCAGCCTATTTTTTTTTGCCATCCTTTGAATTCAGTGTTGCTTAATCTCAGCAGCTTTTAAGACTTTTCAAATCCCAGAATTCCCCAGTCAGCCAATCACCTGGAGAGTTTGAGTTCTAGTCCTGCCTTAGGCCCGAAAGCCAGCTGGCTGACTTTGGCCAATCACTCTCAGCTCACTACACCTTGCAGAGTGGTTGTTGCAGGGGAAATGGGAGGAAGAAGTATTAAGTATAGTGATAACTCAGTATTTGTGGTTTATTGGTTCTGTACAGCATGATGAGTACCAAAAACAATGAGTACCAAACACATTTTTCCCCTAAGGAATAATGTAGTGAGGCACAAAGCAGGCAAATACCAACAAGTTCTAAATTACGCGTTGAATATCAAACAAACAATGAGTACTGGGACAAAATTTTTGCATCACATTGCACTGAGTACCAAATTCAATGAGTTTTCAAGCAGTTGCGTAACTATACAGGTAGTCCTCAACTTACATCCATAATTGAGCCCCAAATTGATGTTGCTAAGTGAGAAATTTGTTAGGTGAGTTTTACCCCCTTTTACGACTTCTTGCCACAGTTGTTAAGTGAACCTTTGTTGTTAAAATGGTAACGTGGTTTAGTGAAACTGGTTTTCCCCATCAACTTTGTTGGAAGTTTGCAAAAGGGGATCGTGTGTCTCCTGAACCCTGCATCTGTCATAAATACGAGTCAACTGTCAAGCATCTGAATGTAAATCGCATGACCATGAACCCCATGCTGCAGTGCTCATGTGCAAAAAGTGTGAAAAATGGTCCTACATCACGTTTTTCAGGGCCATTGTAACTTCAAACAATCACTAAGTGAACTAATTAATATATGTGAGTATATACCTACATTCAGGTGAAACTCGAAAAATTAGAATATTGTGCAAAAGTTCATTTATTTCAGTAACGTAACTTAAAAGGTGAAACTAATATATGAGATAAACTCATTACATGCAAAGCAAGATAGTTCAAGCTGTTGATGTGTTGTAATTGAGATGATTATGGCTGACAGCTCATGAAAAACCCAAATCCACAATCTCAGAAAATTAGAATATTGTGAAAAAGTTCAATATTCTAGGCTCAAAGTGTCCCACTCTAATACCTAATCCTATGCTACACCCTGCAAGGGTTCCTGGGCCTTTAACTGGTCTCTCAGTCTAGGTTCAGTGGGATCTTACATCATGGAGACTTGACCTGACCTACAACTTTCAGCTTGTGTGCAGCAACCATTATTGATTACCCCTCATAGGAGGGAAGAGTCCGGTATGCAAGACTGGTTGTGCCTCAAGAGTCTGTGTCCAAACGCTGGGTTCAGCACATGAAGAACAGTTATGTGGATGGGAATGTGATGGGGTGCACGCAGGCAGGGTGTCACGTTGGAAGGTATTCGTCCAGGAAAGGCCATTCAAAGTGTTGGGACTTTCCCCAAGGGAGTGGACTGAAGGTGGACGTTACGTGTCTGCACACCACACCACAGGAAAGTCCTGCCCAACTTGGGCTTCAATAGTCGTTTTTATTCCTCTTGTCAAGGCCGCTCCCTGGAACAACAAAACGTCAGGCGTCTCTATGGGCTAAAAGAATAAACAACTGGTCTGTTGCTCATTGGTCCGTCAGTCCCTTTTTGATGAAGCAATTTTGCATCCCATTTGGACACCTAAGGACCAGACTCTGGAGGAAGAACGGCGATGAGGCCCACTGCAGATGCTTGGGCGATGTCCAGTGTTGAGTTTCCACGAGTCTGTGTTTGATTTGGGAGCTCTGTGTCACTGTGGGTGTTGCGTCCCATTGTGTTCGTTAATCCAGGTTCAACGCACTGTCCAGGGGTTTGGGCACTTCTGCTTCCTTCCACCAGACGGGAGCTTATTAGGATGCTGACTTAATTTTCCGGAGACTTGACCTGCATCTTGCCAAAAGCACCAAAATCCCTGTTCTATGAGTGGGTTTCTGTGTTGATTGGCAGCCAAATTCACTGATTGAATCCCATAGAGAATCGGTGGGGCATTGCAAGGGAAAGCATGAGAGACATGATGACCCCAAACAATGCGAGACCTGGAGCGCTTTGAAGCTTTCTGGTCTTCCAGACATTTCCAGGTGCAAGGTGTGGTTCTGCTGCCTCATTGAGCCCCGTATTGCTGCAAAGGGGACCCAAACATCGGTTATTTGTCATGTTATCGCAAAAGGGGCCCAAACCAAGTACTGAGTACATCTGCATGCTTATACTTTTCAGAGGTCCGATATTGTTCTATGTACGATCCTTGTTTTATTGATTGAATGTCATATTCTAATTTTCTGAGGTTGTGTATTTGGGATTTTCATGAGCTGCAAGCCATAATCATCATAATTATGACAAATCATGGCTTGAACTATCCTGCTTTGCATGTAATGCATCTATCTCATGTATTGGATGCATATATTTCATCTTTTAAGTTGCATTACTGAACTAAATGAACTTTTGCATTACTGAACTAAATGAACACCTGTAATTTTGTATTTATCTTGTCATGTTTACATAGTATAAAATTGGAGGTGGCATCCCTTTAAGAGCTGTATGCAATGAAATTTCATTTTTAGTGTGTGCCAGTTTGTGTACATTCAAAGTGACAATAAAGTTGTTCTGTTCTATTATATTCTATTCCCTTCTATTCTTTCATATGTCTATTTTTTTTCTCTCTCCTTCCCTCCTCTCTTCTGTTCTATTCTTTCATATTCTATTCTATTTTTTCATATTCTATTCTTTCGTATTCTCTATTTCTATTCTCATTTATCTTTTTCTCTCTCTTTCCCTCCTCTCTCTATTCTATTCTATTCATTCTATTCTATTCTATTTCTATTCTATACTCTTTCTCTTTTTTTCTCTCCCCTCCTCTCTATTCTATTTTATTATATTCTATTCTTTTGTATTCTATTTCTATTCTCCCTCTTTTTCTCTCCCTCCCTCTCTCCCTCCTCTCTCTATTCTGTTCTGTTCTAGTCTGTTGTAATTTGAGGACTGCCTTTATATGCACCGCCCTGAGTTCGTGATAGAAATAATTAAGGCAAGATGTAAATAACGTGCATCCTCTTCATTCTCCTTTCTCAGATCTTGACAGCGGTTACTACACAGTGAAGTTTGACTCACTGCTCCTGAGGGAAGCGGTGGTGGAAGGGGATGGCATAATCCCTCCGCTCCGTAGCGAGGAGACCTCTTCCTCCTCCTCAGAGTCTGAAAGCGATGAATTGGATAGTTCTGCATACGCTAAAGGTAAAAGCTAATGGGGCTCTCTCTCTCTGCTTTTCTGACTTTCCTGCTGCCCTGTAGTTCCTGCATTTAATTTACACCTCATCTGCTGTTTGGACCCTCCAAATCCCTTTTTGGCCACCGTGCAGTTAGTACTTGACTTACAGGGACACAATTAAGCCCCAAATCCCCATTGCGAAGCATGACTGTTGCTCAGTGAGTTTTGCCCCCAGTTGTTAAAGAAATCAGAATCAGAAATAGAGCTTGGAAGGGACTTTGGAGGTCTTCTAGTCCAGCTCCCCTGCTCAAGCAGGAGTTGTTAAGTTAGCAGATAACAGATAATCAGACATGGAAGGGGCCTTGTAGGTCATCTAGTCCAACCCCCTGAGCAACACGGTTAAGTAAATCTAGCTCCCCCAGTGAGAAAAGGGGATCATGTGAGCCTGAGACACCACAACCATCATAAGTATGAGCCAGTTGCCATTTGTGACTTTGGGGAAATGCAGCAAAGATCAGAAATGGACATAAAGTCACTTTTTCTCCAATGCTGTGGTCACTTTGAAGGATCACCAACAAATGCTTGTAAATCGAGGGCAATTTGTTCCTGGAAATCCACTGTTCCTTTTTCCATTTTAAGATGGGAAAGGAGAAACTTTCTGCCTCTAATATCTCTCTCTCTCTCCCTCCTGTCTCCAGTCATTGACGGCAGCATTCCGGAGAACGGGGAAGGGACGTCCACCTGCCTTTCGTCCTTCGGCAGCTGGGAAGCCCATACGCGCGGCATAGGCTCCAAACTTATGGCCCAGATGGGTTACGAGCTGGGTAAAGGTAAGTGGGCATCAGGTGGGTGGGAGGAGATGAGGTGTACACCCCCAAGGAGGCTGTGATGACCCGGGGCATGGCACAAAGGCAACACAGATAATCAGTATTATTAGCTCCAACTTTGCCCCCAATGTCCAGGTTACCTTCTGGCTGGAGAAAACCTCTCCCAGGAACAACCTTTGACTGCAGAGAATTAAATCCAAAACATGGTCAACATAAACTATAAATCCAATCAAGGCAAACTGAGGTAATTAGTTCGGCAGGGCAGGAACAAGAATTCCAGATGTGAGGGAACGGCAGTAACTCAACCTGGTTGGAAAGACGCCAGGAACACAGATAAGCAAGGTCAACACAGGATAAAGTCAAATTTGCTCCCAGCAGCTGCCGCAGTCAGCATTCAGTTCTCTTAAACTCATTCCCAGCTGTGGTTAATGAAGGGAATCAGGGCCCTTTCCTCCCTCATAAGCCATTTAACCTACATTGCTCCCTTCTCCGTTCTTCCCAGCGTGCCCTAGGATGAAGAGGGGGTGGGCCTGGGTCTATGTCTGAACTCCCTCTCCCTTGTTCTACCTTTCCCCTGCTCTGCCCAGCTGAACTTTGCCCTTCCCCAGCCTCCTTCACAGCCAACAGAGCCACACTCCCACTCCCTATCAACTGTTCGTCGTCCTCCTCGAATCCAGACTCTGACAGGGGCGTGACNCCTTCACAGCCAACAGAGCCACACTCCCACTCCCTATCAACTGTTTGTCGTCCTCCTCGAATCCAGACTCTGACAGGGGCGTGACAGAGGCCCTCCCCTCCGATGGATGCTCCAGGTGTGATTCTTCTTGTCTCCCTCTTTCTCTTGCAGGCCTGGGCAAAAACGCAGAGGGTCGGATCGAGCCAGTATTAGCTGTTGTGCTCCCCAAGGGGAAATCGCTGGATCAGTGCGCGGAGATCTTGCAGAAGAAGAGGGAGGGGAAGCTGGATCTGTCCAAGCCCCGGAAACAGAGGGCAAAAGGCAAGAACACAGCCCGGATCCGACAGCAAAACCCAAAACCCCGAAACGTGTTTGACTTTTTGAACGAGAAGCTGCAGGGCCAGGATTCTGGGGGGTCACAGGGAGGGGCTCCCCCGCCGCTGGAAAGGAGCAGCAAGGAGATCTACCACGCCAGCAAGACCACCAAAAAGGCCCTGAGTGTCCGGCTCTTCCAGGCCATGGAAAAAATCGAGCAGACTCAAAGGGACATCCGAGGGATTCGCGAAGCCCTGGCACGCAACGTTGGGAGGTGAGGAAAGTGTCCGGTGGGCAGGAGAGGGTTCGTTTGGGTGACCTCCACTGATCCCGTTAAGTGGGGGGGAATTGATATGCGGGTCTTCCCACATAGGCTAGGCAAGCGTGCAGGGTATCAGGATTCCAGCCATCGCCCTAATTAAATCATGATTCTCGAGCCAAACTTCAAAAAACTTCAAAGGATTTATTAGAGGCAATATCCTGGCCCTGCCCTATATGAAGCCAACTCTGGCCTATGTCATTTCCAGTCCCCTGGCACCCTGTTTCCCCCCTCCCCCCCAGGTGTGTCATAAATCAGATTCTCCAATTGAGCACATTCACAAGTTGGGTGTCATCATTCATGTTCTCCAATTAAATATATTTGAAGGCAAAAACTCTCTAAGGTTAGTTGCAATCTTTTAAAGATAAGAGTTGGAATGTATTTTCGCTTCCAAACCGCTGCACTGCTCTTCCAGATTTCCTTCCTCCCCTCCCTCTTTTTTATGGCAACTACTAAAAGAATGTTTTAAGGGATCCGCTCTCAGCAGGACAGTTGGCGGTAGTTGCCATGGGTGTCTCTTGCCTTGAAGAAAAAGGCCTTTATAGCCAGGTCAGACCAAGGTCCAGAGGTGGTGGATTACCCCAACCTGCAGATTCTGCTTGTGGTTCTCTGGGAGGAAGGTTTTATGTGGGTTAGCCAGTTGTGGAGTTCCAGCTGTGTTGGGTTAGTTCGTGATTTGGTATATCGGAGAGTAAGTTGAATGTGGTCAGTAGGTTGTGTGAAAGGGAGGGAGGGAGGGAAGGAGAAGGTTGATGAAGGAAGAGAAGAAAGTTTTGGGAAGGGAAGGGAAAGGAAGGAAAAGAATAGAGGAAGTAAGGAAAAGAATAGAGGAAGTAAGGAAAGAAGGAGGATTGGGCAGGAGGTACGAAAAGAAAGGAAAGGAAAGAGGTAGGGAAGGAAAGATAGGAAAAGGAAGAGAAAGGGAAGCAAGGAGGGAGGAAAAAAAGATAGGAAAAGAAAGGGAAGGAAAAAGAAAGGAAAGGGAAAGAAGAAAAGGGAAGGAAGGAAAGATGGAAAGGAAAAGAGGAATACAGGGAGGAAGGAAGGAAAGGAAAGAAGGGGGGAAGGGCAAAAGAACATGGAGTTTCCCAGTGGTGTGGGGCCCATCATCAGCATTTGCTCCTTTGTGAGTATCAATTCAGGGCCACCCATTCAGGCTTCAGGATTATTTGATTCCAGCTGCAGATCTGACCACACACTGATGGCAGAAAGAGTAAGAAAGAAGGCAGCTCCCTGTGTATGTGAGCGTGCATGCGCGCTTGTGTGTCAGATACTTATGACAGCTGAAAGATGCAAAGCAAAGGAAGAAAATCTTGAAGGCTGACATTGTGTGTCTTGTTGGCCATTCTTGACTTTCCCCTAGTTGAGATTGGTCCCCAGAGAATATTCGTACCACTCTGAATTTCTTCTTCACTCTCCCAACACATTGGTCGTTAAAAGTGAATACAGTGCCATTTTGCCCAAACCTGTAAATAAGTTGGGCAAACCCATTGTAAAACATGGATCAGATGACCCTGGAATGCTGCAAACCACCATAAATGCCAAGCATCTGAAGTTGGTTCATGCGACCATGGCTGGACCCCTCCGTCAGGACTTGGAATCCAGATCGTAAGTCCTCTTTGTTAGATCAGTGCTACGTTTGAACGTTTGCAAAGTGGCCGGTTGTAACTCGAGGACTACCTTAGTTTACTTTATTGTCATTGCACAGTGAAACCAAACACCATCTTCAGTGCACATCATGACCATGACCATGACAATAAACACAAACACACATCCTTCACCCTCCACACATTGAACCCGACACCGCACCAACACTGCACTATATAGCAGAATCAAAAGAGCTACTGCCCTGGGATAGAAGCTGTTTTTTCAGCCTATTTGTCCTTGTTTTTATTATTATCTGTACCGTCTGCCAGATGATAATAGTTCAAAAAAAAAGAGGGTGCCCAGGATGAGACTGTTTTGAACTTTCTTAAGGCAGCGGGAGCTATAAAGCTCTTCCAAAGAGGGAGAGGACAACCAAAGTTCCTCTGGACAATGAACGTTAACCCTCTGGATGCTTTCTTATCTGCCACTGTGCAATTGGCAAACCATTACAGAGGTGCAAATAAGTTAAGATACTTTCTATGGTGCAGCGGTAAAAGGTCACCAGCAGTTTTTCCATCAGTTGGTATTTTCTGAGAAGCCTCAGGTATTATCATCTCTGCTGGGCCCTTTTGACCAGTGCTGCAGTGTGAGCACCCCCAGGTCAGGTCCTCTTTAAGGGTAACACCCCGAAACTTAAAAACTTGTCCACCACTCCTGATCTCTCTCTCCACGATTTCTAGGCACACCATCGCCACCTCAAAGCTGGAAGAGAAGCTCTCCGGGGCCCACAAGAAACTGGGCGAGCTGCGGGCTTTGGAGGCAAGTCTTCAGCAGGAGAGAGAAGAAAGCCGGACACGCACAAAAAGATGACCGAGTTCTAGGTTTTTCTCTCATGTCGATAAAAAAAGGATATTTCAGTTCAGGATGGCTAGCTAAGTGGAAAGCAGTTCCTTTCTTCGTGGGTTTCATTCTCTCCCGTTGGACAAGTAGGCTGGAATTGATCAGCTCCCCCCCCCCAGCCCCAGAAAGGAGGATAGTCTCCCCCCCAAAAATCTCCCTCCTCCCAAATCCACACCAGGTGTCGGAACTGATCTGATGGGGAAGGTTTTTGCTATAACAGGAGTGAGCGACTATGGCAACGCCAGCACTGTGAACTTTGACTCCCAGGATTCCTGAACCAACCCATCCCTGCACTGCGTTTTACCTATCTCTTTGCTTCTTGACCTCTCTAGACTTCTCTGTGGCTGCTTGTAGGCCTCTTTTCTCCTCTCTCAGCTTGGAGAAACAGAAAAAAATAAAACAAGAAAAAAAAGTCTGCGTTGTTTTTTGAAATTAATCTACCTTAATGCCTGGGAGGTGGGGTTGGACTAGATCAAGGGTCAGCAACCCGCGGCTCTAGAGTCGCATGTGGCTCTTTCATCCCTTTGCTGCAGCTCCCTTGTTGCGCTCGGCCCCACCATTGATAGGGCTTTTGGTTAGGATAGGTAGAGGGAAAAAAGGACGCCGCGCTAGGAAGAGACTCCACGGTGGGGGGAAACGGACTTCCGGTCAGCAGAGGAAAAGGAGGCTGCGCTAGGAGGAGACTTCTGGTGTGGGAACTGGACTTCTGATCGGTAGAGGAAAAAGGACGCCATGCTAGGAGGATACTCCATGCTGGGGAAACGGGACTTCCAGTCATCTCAAAATTAAAAGGCGGGAGGGAGGCTTCTGGTTAGGCCCTTTGTGGCTCTTTCAGTGTTTAAGATTGCTAATCCCTGGACTAGATGACCTTAAAACCGTGATGGCAAACCTATGGCAACACGCTGCCAGAAGTGGCTCGCAGAGCTCTCTCTGCCAGCACGCAAGTCGTCGCCTCAGATAAGTGCACTGTGCATGCGTGCGTGCCTTCCTGCCAACAAGCTGATTGTTCAAGTATCTGCCATGACGGGGCAGGGTGTGTGCATGCGCAGAGGCGCCCAGCGCACATGGGATTTGTGCACATGCGCAGAGGATGAGAAGGTTCGCCAGCCGGCAGTGCATTATGGATGCAACCACGCATGCATTGCGCGAAAGGGTAGCCATCACTGACCTAAAAGGTCCCTTTCAACTATGTTCTGTTATGTGACCAGCAGGAGGCAAAACAATACTCTTGCAGAAAGCGGTTCTTGGATTGCCTTGCATTTCAAGCTGGCAGACCACACCTACCCCTTTACCAGCACCATGCCTCTTTTCAGTTTGTCTGTTTGTTTACTGCTCACAAACAATTCAAGGTGGGCAACATACAATGCACCTTTCTCTTGCCCCCTTCCCATTTCCCCACAATAGCATCCCTTCTTTTGTTTTTTATATATATATAAAATTTTATTCTTTTTTAAGACAAACAGACAAACAAAGCATAAAAAACATCAAGCCATCTTCCATATATATATATATTTGTTTTTTTTAAGTTTTCGCGGGTACTTATATGTGTGCTGTTCAGCTTCCTTCGGGTATTATCCCACGTCATTGTAGTGCTTTTAAAGTTGTAGCAACATTTCAGCAGAATTTCATCTGCCATCATCAGGCTTCTGTTTTTGAGTTTGTCTGTGGGTCAGGGTCCCGAAGGAAGTTGAACAGGCATGTAAGTACCCGCGAAAACTTAAAAAAACATATATATATATGTTTTTTTAAGCTTTTCGCGGGTACTACATGTGTGCTGTTCAGCTTCCTTCGGGTATTATCCCACGTCATTGTAGTTGTGCTTTTAAAGTTGTAGCAACGTTTCAGCAGAATCTCATCTGCCATCATCAGGCTTCTGATGATACAAACTCTATTACAGAAGCCTGATGATGGCAGATGAGATTCTGCTGAAACGTTGCTGCAACTTTAAAAGCACTACAATGACGTGGGATAATACCGAAGGGAAGCTGAACAGCACACACACACACACACACACATATTATGCATACACATACAGTGTGTCAGTTGGTTTACAAATTGTTTTGTGCTTCCATTTCGTAGTCTTCAATTAACAATTACATTGTATATATTCTCATATTTTCAATCAAATATTAAATACAGCATCCCTTGTTTTTTGCTAGAAGACGTTTCGCTTCTTATCCAAGAAGATTCTTACAGTTCTGACTGAATGGTGGAGGAAGTCAGAATATATTCATGAAGTGGAATAGAGCTTAGTAACAAGTTCAGTCAATGAGAGCTGAGTTGAGGGCTGAAATTTCAAGAGAGAACCTGGTCATGGTTTATCTCTTTTCTGTGCTCAGCTCTAAAATGAAGGAGAAAGTAACTTGCTTGTCTGCTGAAGTTGAGTTGCTGTTCTGCTCTGAACCTGTAACCTGTCTGCTTCTGTTTGACTTTGCTCCATGTTGGAGAAATCTACAACTGGTATTGTAAAATTTATGTATTTATAAAGAAGTTAAATGAAATCTTCTGTTTACTTTTCTGGTGCTGAATTTATGCCACAATAATTTGAACAGAGAATGGAAGGATTTCTATTCCTGACATTCATTTGGAGGTTCATCTGTGCCCTCAAGAATGATCTGAATCGTGCAAATGGCTGTGGAACCTTGTACACCCAGTCCTTTCATCAGTTCCAAGAAGGCCGCACACCCATTTGCACTAATTCAGGTGACCCCTGAGGGCACAGATAAACCTCCCAAGTGGCCTCAGCAGTGACTCTCAGAGAGAGTACTAACGACCAAAGGACTGCTAAAGAATATTAAATCCTTCATCTTCCATCATTCAGTCAGAACAAGAGAAGCTTCTTGGAGGAGAAGTGAAATGTCATGCCCCTGGTGGAGACTGACTCTGAGGGAGAGGAGGAATAGCTGACAGGAAGTGGAAGTGTGGCTCCAGAGGTGGTGGTGGAGGCTGGGGAAGGGCAGAGGCTGGCTGGGCAGTCAGAGGAGGATCCAGGCCCATCCCCTCTCCATCCTAGGACACGCAGGGAGGAGAGAATAAGGGAGAGACGTGAATGACATGGTCTATGGGGGAGGAAAGGGCCTTGATCCTCTTCCTGGGCTGCAGCTGTGAGAACTGGTTAAAAGGACGGACATNGGCATCCTTCCCAGCGTGTGGACGTCTTCAAGCCCTTATCTTGCCTGGTTCCCTTAATTGCTTCAGTGTGGTTTGTGTTGTTTTTACTCTTTATAATTTATAGGCATTTTTAGTTTAAATGGCATTTTCTCCTTTTTGTAACTGCTTGTGGGGAAGTTTTTTGTCTCCAGTTAAGGATATTTGGAGCTTTGAAGCAAAGTGAAAGAATAAAAGGGGCTTCACTTGTTTTTGTGACTATGCTTATTTTATAACCCACCCTGGGTCATCACACGAAATGTCTTCTAGCAAAACAATAAAGTCCAGTTGCCTTTTGAAAAAAAAAACACAAAAAAAATAGCGCCTTGGGGGAAACAACTGTTGTTTTTTTCCTTAGACTCAGCCCAGGCAATGTTGGTAAAGCGAACAAGCAGTGTGCACACCAAGAGCAGCAGTGAAGTCATGGTACCACAATAACTCTGTTTATCGCTGCCATTTCCTGTGCACATTTTCTACTCGCGCATCCCCCAAAACTGGGGGGGAAACATGAGCTCGCTGTGGTTTCCCTTCACTCCCCTTTCATATTTGCAAGCAGTTTGTTTGAACTCTATCGTAAACTGCTAAAAGACCAACTTGTCCTTTTGCATTTTTCTGAGAGGAAAACCCAGTTTTTCTTCACTGTTCTAATTTCCCAAATCATCATCATCTTCTTCTTCTTCTTCTTCTTCTTCTTCTTCTTCTTCTTCTTCTTCTTCTTCTTCTTCTTCTTCCTCCTCTCCTCCTCCTCAACTCTCCTCCCCTCGCTGCCCACTCATCAACAAACCTATCCTTACACTACATGCCTCCTCCTCCTAAAACCACCCCATCCCACAACATAATGCTTCTTCTTTGCTTCCTATCTTCTACTTAAAAAGTCTGTCTTCCTTTTATCTCTTGCTAGTATATTCTTCTTCTTCCTTGCTCCCCTGCTTTCGCATCCTCCATCCTCCTTCTCGCTCTTCTTCATCTTTTCTTATTTTTCATCTTTGCTTCTTCTCCTTTGCTGCTGCTTTTCTCTTCGTCTACTCGTTCTTCTAGTGGACTGATTACAATCCTCCTACCTTACCTCCTTTGCTTTGTCTATACAACAAAAGGTGAAATACCAATCACACTCATCCATCCAGCAAAATCATCCAGCAACCGTAAATGCCTACAATAACTTGACGGGATTGTTGCCACATATGTCCCTTTGGCTTTCTAGGTGCTCACTAAGAAAGGATTTTTTGAAATGACCATCAGAACATTTAGAGTATTTCCTATATTATTATTGTTAACATGCTCTGATGCTAAGGAGTTCGATTCCCCTCCCCACCTGAAAACACAAGCAGAGGAGAGGAGTTTCAGTTTCAGAGCGCCAAGCAGCTTTAGTACAGAATAGTTGAGCTAAGCCCCACCCAGGGTCCTTGCTGTCTCCTTGCTCACACAGAAAATACTCTTTTAAGTTTCCAAACAGCCCTCAACTCTCTCACACACTGACAGGATGCTAGTAGGCAGAGGCAGAATTTTTCCCCCCTTATTTTCCTCCCCAAAAACTAAGCCCGACCACATAGTTTCGTAGCAAAGCATGGCTATTGAGCTAGTTTTGGATATGATGCAGCCTTGTTATCCGTGAACCTTTCCACTTTCTTCCTTTTTTATATATATATACGTTAGCAACAAAGAAAATACAAGGCCCATCAACTATCAGATGCTGAGGGAAATAGTTGGGAATACAGGTCATCCCCGATTTAACAACTGCTTCATTTAGTGACTAAAGTTACAGCCGCATTGAAAAAAGTAACTTATGGCTGTTTTTTGCACTTACGACAATGGTAGCATCTCCATGGACACATGATCAAAATTCAGACATGTTTAGCAAGTGGCTCATACTTGTGACCGTTGCTATGTCCCAAAGTCATGTGGTCCCCTTTTGCGACCTGATAAGACAAGTCAATGGTGGAAACCAGATTCACTTAACAACCGCGTTACTATGCTAACAACGGCAGTAATTCTGTCATGCCCTTGTTGGAGTCTGATTCTGAGGGGGAGATTGAACAGCTGACAGGAAATGGGAGTGTGGCTCTGGTGGCTGTGGAAGAAATGGGGGAAGGGCACAATCTGGCTGGGCATTCAGAGGAAGACAGGGCCATCCCCTCTTCATCCTTGGGCATGCAGGGAGAAACGGAGAAGGGTGCAATGTGGCTTACAGGAGAGAAAAGGGCCCTGATCCCTTTCATCAGTTGCAGCTGGGAGAACAGGCTATAAGCATTTGCACATGGCTCCTTGCTGGAAGCAAAGTGTGCATTCTCTTTGTCGAGACTTATCTAGGTTTTGGCGTCCTCCCAACTGTGGGTTCAAAGGTTTATCCTTTGAAAGTCTGCAATTTATCATTCTGGCCTGCTGTATTAATTCTTTCAGTGTGTTTTGTGTTGTTGTTTTTATTTCTAATTATCTTTACTTTGGGTTCGGGCTGTATTTCTGCCCTTCGTAGACTGTTTTTTTGAAGAGTTTGTTATCTAGCCGAGGATAATTGGACATTGGGGCCAAGTTGGAGGCATTAAAGGGAATTTATTCCACTTTGGTGACTTTGTTATTTTTGTGTCATACCCCAGGTCATTACAGATTCCCTAACAAACGTGGCAAGAAAAGTCATAATAAAATGGGCCAAAATGTAAACTGTCTCGCTTAGCAACTGAAATTTCAGGCTCAAATGTGGTTGTAAGTCGAGGACTACTTTGTAGTCTGCTTCCAGGGGTCTTTTTTGTTTATCAACTGGTCTTCTTGCAAAGGAGCAAGAATAGCTGACATAATGGGTTCCACCAGTTTTGGTTTGGCTGGACAGGATGAGAATCCAACAGCCGCCGCTGCAACCAGAATTTCAGGTACTAAGTGAAGTGCTCATTAGGGGAAGTCATCACAGGACTGCCCCCGGTTTTGTGGCCATTTTTAACCACAGTCATTAAGTGAATCCATCTTTCCTCATCGGGCTGGACTTGTCAGAAGCCGGTTGAGATGATCACAAACCATGATCACAAGACCACACAGGAAACTGCAACCGGTCATAAGTGGGAGCCATTTGCCAAGGGCCCAAACAGCAAACCCGTCAGAGGTGGTATTCAGCAGGTTCTGACCAATTCTGGAGAACCGATAGTGGACATTTTGAGTAGTTTGGAGAACTGGCAAATACCACCTCTGACTGGTCCCGCTCCCATCTCTTCTCTGCTTCCCAAGTCCCAGCTGATTGGTGGGGTCTTCTTCGGTTGTCCTGCACAGGAAAATGGAGCTGGAAAGCAGGTTAATGGGCTGGGGAGGGAAAGGGGATTTTGCAATATCCTTCCCCTGCCATGCCCACCCTCCCCTACACCCACAGAACTGGTAGTAAAAAATTTTGAATCCCACCATGACCATTGGAGTGATACAACGGTCATTCATTCAAGGACTTGAGACTCTCTCCGTTGCAGTAGAATAACTCATTAACATCAAATCACAATTTTTTTTTTATATAATAACATGAACAAGCCATTTCTGTGAAGATCTATGAGCCATGGTGGTGCAGTGGTGAGAACGCAGTACTGCAGGCTATTTCTGCTGACTGCCAGCTGCCTGCAATTTGGAAGTTTGAATCTCACCAGGTCAAGGTTGACTCAGCCTTCCCTCCTTCCGAGGTGGGTCAAATGAGGACCCAGATTGTTAGGGGGCAAGAGGCTGACCCTGTAAACCACTTAAGACTAGGTCCCACTGGCCAACGGATGCAAAACGTATGCAAAAAGGACACAGCGGACGAGCAAAATTTCGGGGGTGGCTCGATGGCTTCCATCTGCTTGTTATCCACTCCAAAAAGGCCGCCAATTGCATAAAAAAACAGAATAGGAACGAAAAGGACGGACGGGGGTAGTATGTAGTGAGGATGTTAAGACGGATGTTCGTAGAAGCCCGTAGCGCATGGAAGCGATATGAAGGCAGAGTGACACATCCAAAGGGCTTCCGGGGGAGAATTGTGAATGGCCATGCATAGCAGAAGGAGTGGATAGCGAATGGCGTGATGACCGATGCATACATGAACCGTATAGGATCGCATTATCGGATGCATAGCGGAGGCCATAGCGGATTGCAGAGCTGGATACATAGGGAATGCAAAGCGTTCACTGCCTGCAGGAGGATGAATTGCTGTCAGCTCCGCGGATATAAAGGATGCAAGCTCGCAACAGTCAGCATATAGCAGGACAAGACATATGCTGCCACAGCATCTTCGGCAATAACGACCATGGGTTCGCTTTTGCCAAAAAAGTTTTCCAGGGGGGGGGAAAAAGAGGAAAGCCTGTGCCTACTCCTGCAGGCCCTGGCAAGAAGGACAGAACCACATCCCTACCCCCTGGCACTGACTTGAAGCTGCTGGTGCTTCTGCTCTGCTGCTGGTGCATGGTGCTGATGCTTCTCCTCGCTGGTGCTGCTGGTATGCTTCTCCGGCTGGTGCCCTGCTGATGCTTTTTCCTGCTTGGTGACTGTGCTGCTGGTGTTGCTGGTTGGTATTCCTGATGCTGCTGGCCTGCTGCATACTGGTGACCAGCCCCAAGCCTCCAAAGCCCTGCTGCTCAAGCCCCTAGAAGCCCCTGCAGAGGGAGGAAGAGGCAATGGAAGGAGAAAGAGAGAGGAAAAAAGGTACACTCTTTCTGGAGGATTGTAGGGGGAGGTGCGGATGGCTGAGGGAGAACGAGTACCTCTGGAGAAAGGTCCACAGACTCGATTGCGAACACCAAGAAAAACAGGGCACTTGGAGACAATGCAGAGAGCCTGGCTACCACTGCCAGATGTACTGTTTTTGGATGCATGGAAAGCACATGCAACCTGTATGCAAGCTACCCTCAAGACATCTGGGCAGCCGCTGTCAAGCTCACGGGACCGGAGAGCATGTATGTCTGGCCAAGTGCAGCTTCCTGAGGGTGGTCTAGCCACCGAGGAGCAGCTCCTCTGACACCCTCTCCCTCACGACAGCCACAGAGAGCCACACCGTCTTCCAGGCAGGGAGGACGCTACCATGTCAGGCATAGGTGTCTTCGGAGGGCCCCTATGCAGAGACCCCCCCCCAACATTGCTCAGAGAACCTGTCACAAATGAGAAGAGCGACATCCACCAGAGACCAACCCATACCCACACCCAGCTCCACCTCCACAGAAAGCAGGCAGAGAGGCAGAGCAGACTGGAGGGCCAGAGCCACACTGTCCTGTTAGAGACTCAGACACAATTCAACGACCAAGCCAACAGATCTTACGTCTCTCAGCTGCGTCCACAGCGACATTACCATCCTGAACCGAAGCCCTTCATCACGTATGTTAGCCAGACCTCACTTGACCTGACCGAAGCCCAGTACGAGGCTTGCATGGAAGCAGAAGATCACAGCACTGCTGCAACAACCCTCCCAGGCCCAGCTGAACCTGCTCCAACCACTCCAGGACTAGGCTCTCCACCCCAGGGCGATTGGTCACAGCCTTACACGGCTTTGCCAACAGGCCCTCCACCTACGCAAGGCTATGACTACCAGGGACATTCCACAGCAGAGGCACGCCTTCCCAGTCCAGTGGCCCAGTTCCAGCGGCGCACAGACGCCACAGATGCCTCAGGCTGACCCAGCTGATAGACCAGACAGCCCCACTAACACTCCTCCTTCCTCCACCCCACAGCCAAGCCCCTCAAACAGACAATTGTCTTCGATCTGCGGCCTCACATCCCAGTCCTTGATGAAGAGCCTCTCAACCTACAGATGAGTCACTCTCTGATGAGCTTCCTGAACACACCATTTCCCTGTTTGACTCTCGGGGCCAAGCACCCCAATGACGCTCAGAACCGCACTCCAGCCACAGCCACCTCTACAGTCCCTGGCGCTTGACAGTTGAGACCTTATGGACATGCCTCACAGTGAGCTGAGATAGTTGCCAGAACTGAGTTGTTACTTGGTCACTTTAATCTTTGGCTTAAAGACACTTTACTTTGTTCATTTTTGCTTTTTTAATAAAGTCATACAGTATACTTAAGACAAGTTAGTAATAAAGGTCTATCTTTGCTTCACACACTGATTCATTTTATTTACTTAATAAGAGGTGTTGGTTGAAAACTAATTGAAAAACATAGGTTTTTAAGCTTTGCATGCTTGTGGATGGTTAAGGAAGTCTGTGGATGGATAAGATAGCCTGTTGATAGGTAAGGATTGTTGTATGGCATGGTAGAATTAGCTGTGGGATAGGGGTAAGCATAGTTTGTGGATGCGGTAAGGATAGGTTGTGAATAGGGTAAGTAAGCCTGGGATAACGTAAGGACAGTTGGGAATAGGTAGGATCGCTGGGGATAGAATAAGACCCTCCAGTGCAAGCATAGAGACTGTATGCTCCACCCTCCAGCTGCCACACATATGAACCTTTTTTATCACATAACAATTATATCATGATCAACACATTTCCAAATAAACAAAATTCTTATTTAATGCCCTATTCATTGTGGGCCATCTCAACAATACATGCACAATCTCATCAGTGATGATCGGAGACAGGCTGAAGGAAGCATCCATTAAGCAGCACCATCCTGTCTTGCCACTCCACTGCTCCAGCTGGGCGAATTGCACCGAGCCGTTCTCAGTAGGTTTGGTTTGCTTCTTCCTTCACTTGATCAAGCTGCTGTTGGGGGCCTTGCACATCCACAGGAGTCTATCAGTTTTCTTCCTGTGCCTCTAAGTATCACCAGGGCTCCATGTCCCCATTCCCTTGTTGCGACGGTCCACAAGCCTGTTCTCGCAGACACTGCGTAGCGCTGCGCACTAGATTGTGCAGGATGCAGCAAGCTTCCACATGCTCCCTCACATCCCTGGGTGATGCTGCATGGTGGATGAGAAGTACCTGGAACTATTGGCCAAGGAGCCAAAGCATTCTTCCAACCACCCGCCTTGCCCTTGGGACAGCCTGTAGTTGAAATCTCTCTTCACGGCGTGAGAGTTTTGTTTAGGGCTTCAGAGGTATGGTTGTGCAGGGAGAAGGCGTCATCACCCACGATGAAGCTATGGGCACTATCTGTATTAGGTATTGGGTAGGGTGTCTGGATCTCGGAAACCATGAGTGAGGTTGCACGTTCCAGCCCATCCTTGAGGTCACTTGGCGTTGATAGACCTGCATATCTGAAGGCTGACCCATTGCCTGACAGCATCGCAGTACATCGAACTTTTAGCGCAGCATAAACATGGCAAAGAGATGATGCTAAGAGCCCTTGTAGTTGTGATAAGACGACCTAGAATTACGTGGAGCTCTTGATCCACTGCTTCCCATTATGGCTCCCAATGCGTGTGGGAAGTTCACCTCTGATTCCACTCTCTGTAAGTTCCTCCAGCCTTCTTTCAGTGTGGGCACTGAGGACTTTCCTCAGTTCCTTCAATGATGGCCTGCACCACTTCTCTGACCACTTTATGCTGATGGTCGTTGCTGTCCACCCTCACATGATACTGCATGTTCTGTATGTGGTCGCCACAGCAGGGCCAGGTGGCGCAGAGGCTCGTGATCCACCTTCAGTCCAGGGATCCAGGACTGGGACGGAAGTTGGTGATAGCTCAGTCAAACACTGGGTCTCAGACGCTTCACAAGTATCGCTCCAACATGGCTCGGTGCATCCTCATGAAGTGATGGGAAGCACAAGGAGTCGTCATTCCTCGTTCCATCATCAACTGGTCATACAGCCAAACTCCACTCTTCTCCCGCATCCATCTTGGACCCAGAACAGCTCTGGACTCTCCTTCTTCTCCTTGTTGTTAGAAAGGTGAAACAGTTCTGAACAGCGC
>BHFT01076945.1:0-15521 GCA_004320025.1 Laticauda laticaudata | reverse complement strand
TTCTATTCTATTCTATTCTATTCTATTTCTATTCTTAATTCCTGCACTTTTCCCTTTCCCTTGGCCAGAATCTAGTAGAGAACTGAAGCTTGCAAGAAATCTTTATACTCATTTCAACTTGACTGAATCTCCCAATTTCCCAGGCATCTGACACATACACCCATCCCCATCTGATAAGATCCATGACATGCCTTGAATTGTTGAGGGTCTTTTTCTACTCATTTTTAAAAAGGAAATTTCTACCTTTTGCCAGTGAAGTTTTAACCAGGCACACATGATGCTGTTTCCTACCTAACTGAAATCAGCTTGCTCCATTCTTTCTAGCATTAAGGCCAGTGAAGGCAAAAGCTATGAAATAATTGATGTAACACCAACACTTATTTCTGTATTTTAAAAGGATTCACGTTTAATTCAGTGGACTATCATTACATGTATAAGGTGACCTTGTAGTGTATCCTGAGGGTTTTGCATTGCTTCCTCATAAACTTAGTTGCTCCCTCCACCAGTTCGCCTCTGGCTTCAGTCTCTTAATGGAGCCACAGTGAACTTGGTTTGGTTTTTCAGTGGCTTCTTTAGCAGAGAAAGGGCTGCTGGATTGAATTTCTCTGCCCCACCCAGCACTCCTATTTCCCTATTAACTACTTTGGCAAAAATAAAGGCTATAATTTGTGCCTCTCTTTGTGCAATTTCCAGTTTAAAACCCTCACTGTTCTCTCTTTTGTAAAATAATTTTTATTAAAGCTTTTTTAAAAGAAAAATAAAAAATTAATGCACACTAATATAAAGCAAGAGAAAGAAAAAATAAACAAATCAAAGAGAAAGCTAAAAGTGCAAGAAAGGGGACGAAAATAAAAGAAGACTAGAAACAAAGATAAATAGCTTCAGAATAGAATAGAATAGAATAGAATAGAATAGAACAGATGAAGGGAAGGGAGAATGGAATGGAATAGAATAGAATTAGAATTCTTTATTGGCCGATTGTGATTGGATACACAAGGAATTAGTCTTGGTGCAACTGGTCTCAGTGTAGATAAAAAGAAAAGATACATTCGGCAAGAGTCAAGAATCATCAGGGACAATACTTAATATAGTCATAGGGTACAAATAAGCAATCAAATCATACTAGGAAACGGTCAATATAGATTGTAAGGATACAAGCGACAGAGTTACAGTCATACAGTCACAAGTGGGAGGAGATGGGTGATAAGGAGTGATGAGAAGATTAATACTAATAGTAGTGTAGACTTTGTAAATAGTTGGACAGTGTTGAGGGAATTATTTATTTAGCAGAGTGATGGCTTTCGGGAAAAAATGTTCTTGTGTCTAGTTGTTCTGGTGTGCAGGGGTCTATATTGTCGTTTTGAGGGAAGGAGTTGAAACAGTTTTTGTCTGGGATGTGAGAGGTCTGTAGATATTTTCACAGCCTTCTTTTGGACTCGTGCAGGATACAGATCCTCGATGGAAGGCAAGTTGGTGGTAATTGTTTTTTCTGCAGAAGACCCTAAAACATTCTAGACAAATGGCTGTCCTGTCTCTATTTGTTCCCTGGGACACAGAGCGATTTCTCTCCATTTATCTGCCAGCTGGAGCTCTGCCTTTTAAGGACTTGTGCAATCGACTTTCTGCATGCAAAAGCAAGCCCCATACGCAACTCTTGGAAGTTTTCAAAGTCAATCAGTCGAGGAGAGAAAAACCACTTCTTTGAGCTGGCTGGGAGACAAAGGCCCAAGCTGATGGGAATTGGAACAGGCTGAGGGGTGCTGAAAAGTGGTCAATCCAGATTTTACCATGCAGCCAGCCTAGCTTGTGTAGGAGGGAAAGGGTGTGCCACCCAGGAGGGAGAAGTGATAGGGAGGCAGGAGAAAACCCACTCGAGGCAACAAGAAGCAATGCGAAGGCGACATGTGGAGGGGAGGGGGAAAGATTTGCCACGGAGAGGTGTCGCATGAAAAACCTGCTTTAAAATATCTGAATGTTTGTTCCTTGCAGACTATGCTAAAGAACATCTGGCCCAGCTGCAAGAGAAGGCTGAGCTCATCTCGGGGAGGATGCTGCGGTTCACTGTTTTCTATCGGAATCACACTAAAGAGTATTTCCAGTATGTCAGGTAAGCATTTGCAAAGCCCCCCAAATCCGTGAAGTCATGGGGGAGAACCCAGGTGTGGATGTGGGTGTTGTGTCAATGACAATGACATCTACCACCCATGTTCACCAATCTCTTGTCTTCTTCATCCAAATTCTTTCCCTCCTGATAGTTGTCAGGGCTCCAACAAATCCACCCTTATTCAAATCACAAGTCTCTAGTCGTGTCTCTCAGAGTAAAAACAAAATCTTTTATTAGGAATGGCTATGTTGGCATTAGTTGGGTGCAGCCGACACTAAAATACATCATTCATTTCCCCCTTAACCCTGGTCTTCCCCCCCAACCCCTGGATGTATATTCTCCAATGGGACACATCCATAGCCAATAATCATCAATCATGCTCTCCAGTAATATTCTTGCACGCCGACAGCTTTGGGCTGCCAAGGCGAATATCTAAGGCATTTGAGGAATGCACTGCTTTTCCCCACTCCCTTTCTGATGGCAACTAAAATGACCAAAGGGTTTTTTTTTTTTAGTTGACAATTGCTATGATATAACATGGTTGGGAGGTGGAGTGAAGTGACTTCATTCCAAGAGCTAGGTTTGACTTAGATCAGGGTGTCAAACTCACGGTCTGTAGGCCAGATGCGGCCCTCAGGGTGCTTAAATCTGGCCTGCGAGGCCACCCTGGGAACAGTGAGGGACCAGCCCATAGGCAGCGGTCCCAAGCTCTGTTTTCTCTGGCAGAGGTTTGTAAGAGGCCATCATAGCTGAAAATGGAGCCCGGGAGCCCACTTTCACTGGCAGAGGGCTCGGGCCACCACAGGCACCTCCGACACAAGTGACATCAAGCTGACCATGCCCACCCTGGCCACGCCCACCCTACTCCTCCGAGGTCAAAGACAACCCTGATGCAGCCCTCAATTAAATTGAGTTTGACACCTCTGGCCTAGATGTTTTCAGTTGCCATTTCTGCAGTCTTAAGATCTAGTGCTTGGCATCTTCCATCTTTCAAATGTGTGGACTTCAACTCCCAGAATTCCCCAGTCATAGGGAATTGCTGGGGAATTCTGGGAATTGAAGGCTGCACATCTGAAAGGTGCCAAGGTTGAGAAACACTGCTCCAGATTATACTCTTCTGGTCTGATGGCTTGGAGCAGGAAGAAGAAAACCTCATTAAGGAAATGCTAATCATAGCATCCATGTTTTTACATCCATCCATCATCCCATTTTTTAAAAATGTCTTAATAATATCTTATCTTTTACAGTTAAAGCTTGTTTCAAATTCTCCCTAAGAAATGAGAATATAGTCACACTAACATTCCTCATTGTTCCCATACTGATCCACAAACATTAAATGTTAGCTTGTCCTTCCAATGAATTAAATCATCTCATCTTCCACCTTCCCATGCTTCTGTTGCTTCAGAACAACGTCCTGCAGATGTTCTTTTGAACATCAGAGATTGTATTCATCCTTTCCTGCTCCTAGCCTAAAACTCAGAACCAGCACATAACATGACCACTCACTACACCATGTGATCTTAGTTTACCCTTCCTCCAAGTTTTAAATCATGACTAGACAATTCTTGCCCCCTTGGTTCATTATTTCAGGGATGTTTCCTGACAAAATCCCTCAATGCTTTCAACAGTGGCAGAGTTTCTAATGGACCATGTTTGCCCGAAAATAAGACCCGGTTGCCAACTCATAAAACATTTGGCTCAAGTATCATGATTTTATTAGAGCGATTGCTAGAATCCTGACATCGGTCTTATATATATTTTTTCCACCGAAAAAGGCACCAGGTCTTATTTCCTGGCCCACTTTTGCGGCTGCTTGTTGCCTCTTGCGCATATCGTCCCCAGCCTCCCTTTCGCTGTCAGAGGCCTTCCGGAAAGGTCTCTGCAGCCGATAACAGAGCTCCGGATTGATCTTAGTAAGTAGGGCAGCTCCACCCCACCATCCCCACAGTAGCTTAATTTTTAACTGTGTGACTCACCCCAGCCCTTGGCCCTGGAGTGGATGGGGGCTTAATTAGGGCTTATTTGGGGGGGGGGGNAGTGGATGGGGGCTTAATTAGGGCTTATTTGGGGGGGGGGTAGAGCTTATATAGGGTGCATGTGTAAAAATCAAGCTAGGACTTACTTTTGGGGTAGGTTATATTTTCGGGGAAACACAGTACTTGAAAAGTTCTTAAAAATTCAGGGAGATATTCAGAAATGTATCTGTCTTGAAAGTAGGCCACGTTCAACTGTATAGCACAGTCAAACATCAGCAGCTGACCAAGGGAAATGATTTATGACCTTTTGTATTGTGTTGTAAAATGTTTGTGCTTTTATGTTACAAAATGTTTTATAAAATTTGCCAAATTTCAATTCGAAGGACCTGGATGGGACCTGGATTTTGGATGCATCCTGTAATTTAGTCCATTTGAGGTACCTTGGTTCAAAACATTTTGCCTTATAGTACATCAGTTTGCCCAGTTAAAGGTTCCAGATATGGGTCTTATTTGTAGTGTTTGGATAGATTCAAAATGCTCTTGCTTCCTCTTTATGTAAGCTATGACGTTGTACCTGGTTGAGAGTCACCTAGCAAACTACGTAGCTGAGATAGGGTTTAGTAGGTCTTCCAAATTGAAACCTTAATTTTTTAATTACCATGCTAACTCCGATTTCTTCTCCCTGAGGTCGGAAAATGGAGGATATCTGAGGCCATAAGCCACCCAACCTGCTCTTAGCCACTGTTTAATGAACATTCTCTATTATTCACTTCCTGAAAATGGCAGATCTTGGTGACATGTAGTTATGAAGGCCTATCACCTACCTGGTTTCCTCCCAAATGAAAAGTTGGCCTGACTCCTAACATCCCTTTCCTAACTATCCGTGTCTCCCTTCTGGCCAGAATGCACTGTGGAGACGTCATGAAGCCATATTTGAAGGACAACAGTGGCAGCCATGGTTCACCCACCAGTGGCATGCTCCATGGCATCTTTTTCAGCTGTAATACTGAGTTCAACAATGGCCAGCCTCCTCAAGACTCCCCTTATGGCCGCTACCGTTTCCAGGTGCCCGCACAGCGCCTTTTCAGTCCCAACACCAACCTCTACTTTGCGGATTTCTACTGTATGTACACTGCCTACCATTACGTCATTCTGGTGCTGGCACCAAAAGGTTCTGCTGGAGACCACTTTTGTCGGGAGAGACTCCCCCAGTTGGACATTTCCTGCAACAAGTTCCTGACCTGCAGTGTGGAGGACGGCGAGCTTATCTACCGTCATGCCCAGGATGTCATCCTGGAGATCATTTATACGGAGCCAGTTGACCTCAGTCTTGGAGTTCTGGGGGAGATCAGTGGCCATCAGCTCATGAGCCTCTCGACGGCCGATGCCAAAAAGGATCCAAGCTGCAAGACATGTAACATCAGCGTGGGGCGCTAGAGACAGGGAAGGGTGGGGAGGGAGATGGAACAAACACCAGTATGAGAGTTCTCGGTGAGCCCCATGGCCCTTCAATGTACGTGTAACTATCTGAAAACAGAGTCCACCTTGGGTGACGGGGATGCTGGAGAAGTCCCCCCTTTTTGCTGTCCTTGCCTCCTTTCTCTCCCCCTCTCTTCTTGCATGTTTCCTTGCCATTGTAAATAAGATTTTGGATTTGGGAAGTGAGAACGAGAGAGAGCATGCAATCAGGTCAACCTTGAAGGACCTGCATTTCCAGGTTTACTAAAGACAGCCCTCAATTTTTTTTGAGGTCTCTTCTCTAAGAAAACTATCCAGTTCTCTTCCATTTCCCAACCCAAGTCAAATGGACATTTCACTTTGCACAAACAGCAGGTAGTCTGGCCAGTTTCCTAAGCAAAATATATTAACTAGAAGTACTTCTCCATCTCCTACCTTGCTCCTTTTGGCCCATTTCTCCACACAATGAATACTATTCCTCCCCCCCAATGGGTTATCTTCATCCATAGCATGATTTACTTTTTTAAAAAGAAGTACGCTGAAGGTTGGAAGAAGACATCTCCCCACCACTTTCTTGAAGGGTCCTGAGTTAAAAGCACATCTGGCACAAAGACCACCTCAACTAGGCTTAGTGGGTAGCACAAGCTTAAACTGAGATGGGCATGTAGGCTAAAGAAGGAAAACAAAGAAGGGATTCTTATGTAGAGATTCTTTCTTTCTGGTTTTTTTTGCTCATTTCCAAGGGGTGTGACTCATTATTTATATCCTTTATTTATTTTGACTGAAGAAGACAAGGGGAGAGGGAACAACAGGTTCTAACAGGTGTGCTAGAAACTGGAATGCTGATGGGTGATGTTGCTATGCGAACATGCCCAGCTTGACTTCCCTGTTTTCCATGATAACCAATTATAGATCCAGGCTGGCAAAGGTCATACTTGCATCTCATTCTGGGTTGGGGTTCTGAAGAAGGGGAAGAAAGAAGTTGGAGCCACCTTCAAAGTGTAGGCAGGAGAGTAAGACAGGAAACCAAATCACTCAACTGTTGGATGCTTTTTTCCCCTCCACTGTTGTGATTCGTTTTGCTTTTCCACCATGCAGGAGGCACTGAGAGCTCCAGGTTTCATATCTTTAGTTTGCAGCTCCCATGAACCTGGAATGCGATTTGTGATTTCATAGGTTTGTGTGAACCCAGCTGCTGCGGTTTGCAAACCATGGTTGATGTATCTCGGAACGATGACTCAATAATTGTTGTTGGCTTAGGGAAGTTGTTCTTCCCTCAGCCAACAATAATGGCTTAGGGAAGAACAACTGGCTGAGCATCATACCTGAAATAAGCCACAAGCATAATTCAGGTAATCCAAGACTCATGACCATTTGCTCATCAGCCTAGGGTCTCCCCTGCTCCACATAATGACTGCAATGGGGAGAGCCAGGATTTCATGGGCACCTTTGCTTAAAAAAACAGCAACAACAACGCCCACAATTCTGGGCTCGCTTGTGGTCATAAATTGAAGATTATCTGTCTATCTACCTTATATAGCCTTGTTTCCTTCTTTTTTCCAAAGAGACCATAGAGTGAAAGCTTCTCCCAGCTTTGCTACTAACTTCAGATTTTAATCTCAGCAGCCAGGAAGTGCTGCAAACACTGGGCCAAGGACCTTGACAACTGCACAATTTTGAATAGAGACCTAATGTGCCATTCAGTGAACTGAGCTTTATGGCTTCAAGCTAACCATGGCAAGCAGGTTGGGGCATCCTCCAGAAGAAACAGAAGGAACTTCTCTTGGCTTGTAAGGAGAAAGCTTCATTTGCAGCCACTCCCCAGCTCTGTGCCGTCTTGACGTGCCCATGCCTTCCGTCCATCACTGGGAACCGGCTTTCTGGGACAGGCTAGACCTGCTCTTGACAGCTGCTCTTCACATCTGCCAACCACCCTCTTTATGCTGAAGGCTTGGCCTCCATCATAGGGAGTATTTTTTTTTCCTATGGGTTTTCTTGGGTTGTATGAGTGATTGTTTCCTTTTTATCAGGGTATAGCTGCAGATAGCATCCTTTCTTTCCGCAGGGAACTTTGAGAAAGCTGCCTAACTTGAACGTCAAGAAATTCTGGGCCTTCCTTCTGTACTGGTTGGTTAAGATGTGGCTTGAGATCTTAAAGAGAATTCATTTTGCAGCAGCAAGTTAGAAGCCTGAGGCCTGGGAGAAAGCCAGCTCCCCATTGAAAAGGCCTTTCCCATTCCAGAGGTGACTTGAAGGGAAAACACACATACACAGCCAACCTTCATAAGATACACTTATTACTTTGAGAAGGTCATCTACTGAGAACCCAAAGAGAAATAAAGAGGGTCACAAGAGGCAGAGAAGTCAGAATTTTTCTCCCAGGTCTTTGGAACCTCCAACAAAGCCAGCCTCCAAATCTATCAAGCCAAATACAGCCCAAGATCATGCAAACCAGTGTGCCAAAAAGTGCAAAACCATAACCATTCCTATTTTGTATTTGAAGTTTACCCTGTTTTCCCAAAAATAAGTTCTATCCAAAAAATAAGACGTACCATGTTTTTACACATGCGCCTAATATAAGCCCTACCTCCCCCAAAATAAGCCCTACTTAAGAGCCTGTGCAACTGGCCACCTGCCCATTCTGGTTGCTCGCAGTGTCATGGCCACGAGGTAACGTGGCGGGGGGGGAATTTCCCCATGCAACCCTACCAGCTTACCTGTCCATGTCCCGACACCTGCCTTGTAGTGGCAGCACCAGCAGCCATGTGCAACAGAAGCCCATGTGGCACCAGCCCACTTCTGTTTACTCACAGCCACAAGGGAGCAGGATGCTGAGCTCCACCACTCAACCTCACTTTGTGGCTTTGGCACCGGTGCATCACTCAGCATCCTGCTCTGTTGTATCTGCAAGTAAGCAGAAGAATTGAGTTGGTGACCGCACAAGGTCCTGCTGGATGGAGCTGTTGGAACTACCGCCATGAGGTAAGGCAGGTGTCAGGATGTGGTTGGCCTAGATGTGGGGCCCTGGGATAATCTGTTGCAGGGTACATGGGGTGGCTCCACCCCCACCCCCACCTCACAGTGGCAGCCCTGGTGTGCTGTATGTCCTCCTACCCCACTGCGAGCAAGCAGAAGTGGGTCTCCCATATACAGAAAAAAAAAATAAGACACTCCCCTAAAATAAGCCCTACTGCTCATTTTGGGGCCCAAAAGAAAATAAGACCCAGTCTTATTTTCAGGGAAACACAGGTAGCAAGCAGCACACTGTTGGGCTTTATCAAACCTCGCATGACTGGTGAGGAACATTCAACTCTGTGAATTCAACATTCCTAGATATCTGCCTGAAACACGTTCTTCACAATCCTGATTGCTTTTCATACTATATCCCTGAGTGAGCTGGGGAGGTGTTGACTGTAAACTGACGGATTATGGTGGAAAGGTTTTCACCGATAGCTTGCCTGCAATTAATGATCACATTTCCCTGCAGCTCAGCTATCTGCAGGAGAAACCTGGTTGCGTTGTTGTGGAGCAGAGGTGATGAGCAGGAGGCCTGTAGATGCTCCAAAGCTTCTGAAATCTTAGTGATTCCAAAGCAAAATGTTTAATTGTGGTTCTGTGGGCAAATCAAACACAGAAAGGGGTTCTGATGGAAGAAGGCTGAACCTGTCACAGAAGGAATTCCACCGACAAGCTCCATATCAGAGCTTGATGGTTGTTCAATGAGGCTGGCTCCCTTCACCCCATGTTAAATTACTGGCATGTTCCCAGAATCCCAGCCTCCCAAATTTTAAGGATAAAAGAACCAACAAAGTCAGGTCTTCAGGTGAAGAAACATCTCCATGGAGGTGGTGGAGAAACTTCAGAACCCTGGGTGTGTGTGGTTTTTTTTTAATTATTCTTGGCACAACCTTTTGAGCTTTCCAAGCTGTGAGGCCAACTGTGTAGTGTTTGCTGTGTGCTGTAGCAATACTGTGACACAAATGCTGCTAGCATTAATAATAAGAACCTGGCTTTTTCTCTTTGTTAGCTGTTTATTTTCCCCTTCTCCGTGTCTCCCTGCCTGTTGCAATTTTTGGCCAACTGTTAAGCGTCACTTGCTCCAGGAAATGCTGTCTGTATTTAGAGGCTGCCCTTAACTCTTTGCGGCTTTGTATGTGTACGCTAAGAAACCCTAATGCTGTTTGAGGCTGGATTTGTATCACACTTTCTCCAGCTGTGAGAACACGGCAGCAGGAGGAATGGTGAGACTGTCATCAATTTATTTCAATCAGGAAAATGTTTCTCCATTTCATACCCAAAGTGACAAGATAATGTTCTTGCTACCTACAAACAGACAGGCTATGTGACAAGCAGGTAAAAGTTACTACAACTCTTGTTGCAGTCCTGCTACAAAAAGTTACTGCTATATCAACAATAATAAAGGTCCAAAAACATGGAGAGAAATTACTTTTTCCCACCTGAAGAGAGGCAGTGAAAGGTACCGCAATCAAGTGGCTCATAAGATATTAAATGATTAGATTGTGCTATAAGTACTGGATGGTAGAAATTCTCCACCAGCCAATCCTCAACCCCATTTGGAAAATCTATTCCTAGTGCCATTTTGTAATATTTATTCCCAAACTGAAGCTTAGTTCAAGGGTGCTTATTCTCAAATCAAAGGAATCTGGGCTGTGTCCCAACTTAAAAGAAAGAGAGGGAGCAATCGTTCGGGATTAACTATCTAAAATGAATCTATTTAACTTCATACAGCAAACCTAGAGAGAAGCAGATGGTTTTGTTTTAATCTTTTTTTCTTTTTCAGTGTGGTAAATGTAATACAGAGGTCTTGTGTAAATTGGGTCAAGGCATTTTATTTGATGAGTCTAATCAGGTGATGGGTGAACACAGGCCAACTTTTATGAAAAAAAGGGAGGTATTTTTTTAACCATCTGGAAGAATGTTCTAACAGATGGGCATGTTATGTCACCTCCCTGTTGGCAGCTATTCTCCAGCATTGTTAAGAGCCATCTCCTCATTTTTTTTCTCCTAAGTGCATAGCAAATCATGTGTTACCCCACACATTTGAGAGTTCATTTTATTCACACTGATCCTCTTGTCCATTCTCAAATAGGAGCAGAACAACTTCGTTATGTGCCAAAGTACTTTAAACTTCAACGTAACTCAACCGTTGAAGGAAAGGGATGGAGATACGTAGACTTCTTTTCAAAAGCATAACATGGGAAAGGCTGTCCCAGTAAAGATTCTGAATACAAGCATATCACTAGAATTATTATTGCTGGGATGCACATTTGGGACAACCAAACAGGGAATTTCTTTAGAATATGTTAAGCTGGGCTGGAGAATGGAATCCCAGCATCCCCCGAGCCGGCAAAAGTTTCCAAATAGTTAGCATATTTTAATTTGTTGATATGATGGTATAGAGAACCAGTTAAGTCCTTGACAGGAGAGTAAGCCTATTTACTATATTTAACTACTATAATCTCAATGGATTTATGTTAAGTGCAAGTTTTGGTAGGTCCTTGGTACAGGTAGTCCTCACCTTAGGACAACTGAGTCTGGATTTTTTGTTGCTAAGTGAGATAGTTGTGAGTTTTGCATATTTTTATGATCTCCCTTGCCACAGTTGTTTAAGTAAGTTACACCATTGTTAAGCGAATCTGGCTTCCCACTGAGTTTGCTTGTCATGTGAGCTTGGTACATTGCAACCCTCATCAATATGAGCCAATTGCCAAGCTTCCAAATTTTGATCATGAGTCCACGGTGATGCTGTAACAGTTGTGTGGAAAATGATCATAAGTCCCTTTTTTTCAGGGTAGTTGTAACTTTGAAACTGTAAGTTGAGGACTACCTGTATAACCTTCTTGAGTTTTGACTCAAAAAAGAACAACAGCCAACTATTCATGTTGTGTTCTAGGACTAGAACAGGTAAAAAGCCAATCCCTCTTAGAATGCGCTAGGACTGTGCAGTACTTGGGAGCACATTGGGAGTGAGGTGCAGAGGGAAACTCTAGCACCCATCTGCCACTCCCCAAAACTGCTACCCTCTTTCCCTAAGTTTGCATGACAGCTGTTTGCAGCTGCAGCAAGTCTTGGAAAACTCATTTAAGGAGCTGCTGACAGATCCCTTATTTGCCTTGCCAAGCACTTTTGTTTTTTAACCAGAGTGGTGAACAACCCTGAAAGATGCCTGCCACGTATGGAGCATTTTAAAACAATGTACCCTTTCTATTCATTGGGATCCTCAATATTGAGCAAGGGGTATCGGGCAGACTTGGAAAAGTGGGATAGAAATAATATTTTCAAAAACCTCAGGATAAACTACAAATAATTTCCCGCCCGCTGTTTTTTTTATTACACCTCCAAGTCTGCATCATGTGCAGCTCCATATATCTCCATATATCTACACCTCCATATATCCCTCCAAGTCTGCATAATGTGAATTCAAGATACATTACGCTTATTGACCCCCAAAGCACCTATTTAAGGGAAGGCGGCATTTGAAGTTGTTGCAGAAAAAGATCTTGGTTTGATTTTTGACAGCCTATGAAGGGCTGCCAGAGATGTTTTTTTCATGCTGGACAATGACTGCTGAGCAAAGGAGACTTTCAATATCAGGGGTGTCAAACTTGATTTCTTTGAGGGCTACATCAGGATTATGCTTGACCCCAGGGGCCCCCAGCAAGTTGGGTGTAGCCAGCTTGATGTCACTCATGTTGGGGGGTGCCTATGGGGCCCAAGAGCTCTACCAGTGAAAATGGGCTCCCAAGCTCCATTTTAAGCTGGGCAGCCTCCTGCAACCCTCTGCCAGCAAATACAGAGCTTGGGAGGGCTGCCCGTTCAATTTTCGCTGGCAGAGACACTGCGGGCCAGATCTAAGCACCTCACTGACCGGATCCGGCTCTCAAGCCTTAAGTTTGACACCCCTGCTCTAGATGTCTTCTCTAGATGAACAATGATTTGATCCAACACCAAGTTTGCCTATGGTGCTAACCCATTATAGCCAAACTATAGGATGGCCTTTACTGAAGTGGGAGCTATTAAATAGGGGACCTCAAAACTACACCACTGATACATTTATTTCATAGTTTTCAAACTGTGTGATCAAGAAGATCAGTTCTGGAGAGCAAGTCTTTCTGATGGGTGTCTTCCCTAGTCCCATCGTTTATCCTACAATGCAAATAAATGGGAGAATCCCCCAGCTGAGGAATTCTGGGAGTTAAAGTCCTAAAATTGCAGAGTTTGGCGATCCCTGCCTTAAAACCTCTCAAGTTTTCATGGTGTATTTCGACTTCAGATGGGATCATCTGAAAATACATAGCTTCGTATATGATATGTGCCATGAAATATGCTGTAGAAGGTTTGCCAACATGTTGAAGGCCTCATAGGTGCTGACTGTTTTATGTAGGAACTTTCCCCAAAGGTAGAAGAAAACTTAGAAATATCATTTTTATCTCTGGAGTTAATAAATTATTTCCTTCTTTCCAAGGCAATTTGGGAAGGTAAAATTTTAATGAAGATTGCAAAATAGCAAAAAGAGATAATCCCATCTCAAATACCAAGATCCTACTTTAGTGTCCTTTGAACTAAAAGTCTCTTGCTGTTGGCTATGTTGGCTGAGGATGATGGAAGTGGGTGTCCCAGCCATCTGCAAGGAATGGAGCATCTGCTCTGTTCCTATCTTAATGACTTCAGAAAAGCATTTGGACATTTCAGGAATTGTCCGAGTCTTCAGCAATTCCTGTTTTGTGTGGGACCTGTCTAAGGATCAAGAACTTTGGCGGCATTCCAGGCAGAAAGCATCAAGTCTTAGGAGGAAGGAATATTTCCCTTGACTTCCTGGTTGCGAAGTAGCCTCTCAGGTTGGCCATTTGATGATCACAGCCTCTTCCCCATCACCCTCCAAATTCTTGCATGTGGCTGAGAAAATTTCAGCATGGCAGTCACGCAACAGCCCAAACTGGATTTAAAGTGATGCTTTTCCAGACTGTATGTATGATGCACGCTGTAAAACAATACCTGAAGCAAAAAACATGCCGTGCTTACAGTGTGTATTAATAAACAAGAACCTGTGTTGAAACATGTCTTTTTTTGGGTTTTATTTCTTTCTACCCTGCCTTTCTTATTTTTGATAAATAATCCAAAGTGGCTAAGGACCTTCTCTCTGCTTTACATTTATTTTCATCCTGCCTTTATCATTTTTATCAATAACTCAAGGGGGTGAACATATCTGATACACCTTATTTTCCTAACAACAACAACAACACTGCAAGGTGGGTTGGGTTGAGAAAGACTAACTTGGTCCTGCATCACCCATCTGGCTTTCATCCCTAAGGGCAGATTAGAACTCACACTTTCCTGCTTTCTAGCCTGGTGACTTAACCACTAGACCAAACTGGCTCCCAATAATAATGTTATTGTCCATCCCAACCTTTAAAAAAATCCACAATTCACTTAATGACTGGCAGATTCTGAGCTCAGCAGAAACACATAATTATACCAGTCAGGAAGATGCGCAGTAGTAATCCATGTTTCTACTTATTTTTTTTCCATTTATGCCATTATCGAGAGGATCAACAGGATTAATCTTTGCATGGGAGGACACCAAGGCTTGAGAGTGAAAATGAAAATAAATGAATAAATCTTGGAAGAAGAAGCAGCTTGCAAACCATGCACATATTGTTGCCAAGAAGAGTGCGGAGTTGTGTGTCTGAACTCACAAGTCCATAAAAACCCATAATGAAAAAATATCTCCTTTAGGAGTTCCAGTCCAGGTTGGACAACTGCTCTTTTTTCATCTCATAACCTTTCATGGATCCAAAAACAAAACTTTGGGCAGCTTTTAAAGTTCTCATGTGCAGCTCTCTTGTCTCACCTGGCTTGCTCACCTGACACTCTTAATTTGGGTGAACGTATTCTGTTTAAAACACACTTTTCCATTTATCCTTGTGCTTTCTGAGCTTGATTGTTTTCTTGCAGACATTTTATTACCCTAGCACTGAAGATGTTACCTCCTGCTCAAGCAGGGGGTTGGACTAGAAGATCTCTAAGGTCCCTTCCAGCTCTATTCTGATCGACTGGTTAATTAAATTTCTGCAAGAAAACATCCAAGTTCAGAGATCACCAAGATCACCCCACCAGTTCAACCCTGAGCTAGAAATATTTTCTTCATATTGAATCAGAACTAGTAATATTCATGTCATCTCCTTGAATTATATTATTGATATTAAAAGCAGGATGTTTCAGGGGGGAAAAGATGGGAAAGAATATATAAATATGTAGTTCAATGTCTAAAGAATCCTGTAGTTGGGACTTGGTAGTAGAAAGCTTATTCAGATATAGAAAAAAGTACTATATTTCTCAGAGTACAATAAATCACAGTTTTCATCACTGTATCTATTTCCACTGCCCTCCTAATCATTAAAAAAAATAGTAATGGTTACTATTTTTAGATTTTTCCATTCTAGAATTTAGGCACTGTAGTTCCAAAGAAAGTAAGATGTTAATTACAATGGGTTATACACAAGAGAATATGCAAGTGAATTAAGATTTGTATTATCAAGAAAAGAAGAACAGCTCTTTTTACATTCTTCATCAGATTTTCTAAATTCCCCATTTATTATCACAGAAGCTCAAGAGCTGAAAAACTCACATCACAACCTTAAGACTAGAGTCTATTTAGACCCATGTCTACCCTGTTTTCCCCAAAATACGAGCTACCCTGAAAGTAAGTCCTAGCTTGATTTTTACACATGTGCCCAATATAAACCCTACCCCCTACATAAGCTCGAATTAAGATCCTGCCCACTGCAGAGTAGAGCTGCTACTTACCCTTGGGCAGTTGTAGCCAGGCCTCGCACACCCCAATACAGACCTGACAACCCCTGATAAAGGAAAATCTGGAGACCGATGAAAAAAAATCTGGAGATTCTATAAAAAATAGTGAGATTCATGGTCACGTGAAACATACCACATAAATATTCGAA
>BHFT01076944.1:0-36631 GCA_004320025.1 Laticauda laticaudata | reverse complement strand
CCTGAAATTTTGCTCATCCGCTGTGTCCTTTATGCATATGTTTTGCGTCCGTCGGCCAGTGGGACCTAGCCTTAAGATATCATTTTTTGCATGAAGAAATATGTACTCAACTGACACACTGTGAAACAGAAAAAAAATGGTTGCGGCAAACAAATGGATTGAGAATCTGAACAAAATGAAATCAGGCTTTCTGATAGAAGCCCATAGTAAATTTTAAGAAATACTACAATGTTATTTATAAAGGCTATCATAAAGCAATCTTATACTCCTCTTAAGCAAGAGTCAAGAAAGGGCAATCTTGATGGGTTCTTTTTTCCCATCATATTTTCCTGGTTTCCTGGACTAAGGTCATGTTTTGCTTATGGTTTCTGTGTATCTTCTTCACAAAAGCCATTCTACATGAGGGAGGTGAATTAATTTGTTAATAGAGAAACATGTTTTGCAAAAGCAGTATTTCGTTTCTGCATTTTTGTTCTGTCCAGAAAGTGACTTTTGTGTGAGAATCTCTTTGAAGCCACCTTGAAAGTTTCTAGATATAATATGCCATAAAAACATACTGAATAAATACATAATACAAGAATTGTGTTGTGTTAACAAATAATTAAATACAACTGTTAATTAAAAGGACAAAAAGAACACTAATCTGCTTGAAATGCCAAGTAGAGTTGATTGTGATTTTACTCCCTTTGACCTGTCTTTAATTTTGATTTTTGATTTTTTGTGTGTATTCTGTGGCTTATTTTTTTGCATGAAATTAGAAAACTCCAGCATATAGACAATTTTTTTTTACTCTAACTCTAATAGTCCTGTCAAAAGAAACATTAAGAATCTGAATACTTCATCTGGAGAAAAAAAAGAAAAAAAAAACTAACCCCATAACCAAACTCTTGGCAATATATGATCCTTATCCAAAGTGAATTATGGATGTTAAGCAAAAATATATATTTCCTTTGCTTAGTAAAAATGCAGGAGTATACATCTCATTAATAATTGAAACCACTTTGTTTGGAAGCATCTTTTACTGAGTCAAGCAGAGGGAATATGAAACTCAATGAGTCTGAAGAGAAAATATGGTACTAAAATTAGAATTTTTCAATTTGGTCATTACCACTTCCTTGGAAAAAACATCACTGCTGATGTACCAGTAGTATTTGAGATTTTTGCTGAAAATTCTTTTGTTATTTCCATCCTTGACATTTTTGTAATCTTGCATATAATATTAATGGAGCAAAGACAGAATTGGTCATCTAATTCTTATGACATATCTAAAATCTATGGAATGTCTAGATAAATGTGAAATGCTAGCTGGTAAATTTTGGCAGTTGAAATCTGTATACAGTTAGTCATTGATTTACAGTCACAATTGGATCCAAAATTTCTATTGTTAAGCAAGACAGCAAGACATATCTAATGTACAAATTTTGCCAGAAACAAAAAATAAATGCCAAAAACTGGCAAAAATATATATCACAAATTGAAATGATCATAAATGTGTACCAGTTGCTAAATGCCCCAACCTCAATCATTTGTCAAAGCCTCAAAATCACATCATAAGTATCTTTGGGGAGAATCTGTCATAACTTTGGACAGCCACTAAGTGAGAACTACCGATATTTAAAAACCTCTTTCTAAATTAAATTTGTAATTTTCCATTAGCACTGAAAATCAGTAGATAAATAGGATCATTAGGCTAAGCAGTCAATTGCTATACTAAGCACAATATACCCTTGGGAATATAAGCTTTAATCAGAAGTGAGGAAGAATTAGCAATTGACTTGAGCAAATGCAAAAATCACTTTCTCCAAAACAATACAATAGGAATAGATATCACAGTGCCAGTCTGATTCCCTGCCCCTAAATTGCCTGTCCAAACAAAACAAAACAAAACTATACAAAAACACAAATAACAACAACAACAATAATCTACAAACCAAAACCAAAATCAAATCATCAGCAAGGAATAGATAAAATAACTCACAAAGGAAGGACAAAATTATGAGATCAATGTATACTTTCCCACAGTGAAGCCTAAGGGACTAATAGATTTATACCTATGACCTCTAGATCAATATGTGTAGTTTCAGGAGAGAAGCTTATTTTGTATCTTGCTATTTTTTTGGGCTTTTCCTATTCTGGCTAAGTAGCAAAAAATTCTTATGGTATGTAGCAAAATCAGAGCAAACTCAGACAAGGTTTTGGTATTCTGCAAAAGCATTCTTGGATATTAATCTTTTGGTGGGGATTATGAACACTCACACCAGCTTTGTTCCACACCCTTCCTTGCCTGTCTTCGCACAATAAAGCCTCTACAAAATTCTCCCAAATGTAATTTATCCTTTTATTGGAAAGTTATGTTTTTTCTACCAGTCTGACACAAGACCTAAAGCTACAGAACAAGCAATTCTTCCAAGATTTTTTGTAAAAGGAAACCTAAACCTCACATTGTCCATTTGACTTTTTGCTATATTATGCTATTAGCCAAAATATTAGGAAGATGAAATTGGAGAAATTAAGAAAGAAATCATTTTCAATTACATGCTACTGTTCCTCTTACCTTACACAGTTATTTGTTCATTAAATGGAATGGACAGGAAATGGACTATAGAATATGTTGAATATTATTGCATTCATGAATCTTAACTTGCAATCAGAAGTTATGATGAAAACTTCTCCATTTTGCAACAAAATTGGACAAACCCAACCACAGATTTGACAGAGAAACTGTTAACATTTTAGATCAAGCCAAATCCAAAAGTGGCTGGGAATCCTGGAAGCTTGAAATTTAGATAAATGGCTGATGTCAAGTAAATACTCAAAGATAAACATTATTTACATACCATTTAAAAGATATAATCAAAAGCCCAAGAAGGAAATAAATTATCAAGAACATATTCCCTTCAGAGCCAACACCAGATAATCAGAAAATAGTACTAGACAACAATCATAGAAAAACAACAACAACAATACCCTAAGAAAGGAACAGTCAAGGAGGAAGCCCTGGTAGCAGAGTAGTTAGAATGCAGGCTAACTCTGCCCACAATCTGGAGTTTGATCCTAATGTGTTCAAGTTTGACTCAGCCTTCTATTCTTCCACGGACCAGATTGTTGGGAGCAAATATGCTGGTATTATAAACTGTCCAGAGAATGCTATAAAGCACTGTGGGGCACCTAAGCTATTGCTATGGTTAAGTCAATACCCCAACCAAGCCTTGTAGGCTAAGCTGCTATATACAGACAGTAAATCCCACTATCACACATACTCATTAGCTCAGTAATGAAATGTCTTCAAGAAAACAACCACAGTCAGACAGCACCAAGAACCCAATAGAAATGTAAGAGAAAGATATAATATACATAAAAAGATAATGGGAATTGAACAACATAACATAGAATTTGAAAATGAATTGTATACATATGACAAGCACATGATTGCAAAAATGTATAAACTTCTGTTGGGATTTGAAACAGAAGAGAAATATTTACAGATTGTATGATAAAATGGGTTACAAATTTTAGTTACAATATTGGGAGAGAATGGGATAAATTAATTGGGGATAATGCAGATAAAAAGACTGAAAGTGCACATTTTGGTATAATTTAAAAGATAATTATTACAAAACAAAATGAGATATTTCGGTATAACACCAGAGAAATTTTCTAAGATATATCAGTATACTACTAGTTAATATTGGAAATGTGAAAAACATGAAGAGACATTTTACATGAAATAAAAAAGAAAAAAGAAACAAACTCATATAATAATGCAAATAATTTTAAAGGATAACATTGAGATAGAATCAAAACTTTTTTTTGTTGGCACTTATGGATAGCCAATTAGAAAACACTTACAGAAAATTGATTTAGATATGATAAGTGCAGAAAAATTGTATGCACAAATTATGGAAAAATATTGAAATATTCACAATGGAGCCCTGTGAAAATAGCAGAATTAGCAGAGATGGCAAAACTGGCTGTTTGGTTAGGGAGAAAACAATATATACTTTAATAAAAACTTTTATGGATTTTTTGCTAATAATGATAAAAATGAAATGGTGATTTCATGACTGAAAAAGGATTGAATTAGAAATTTATTGGGGACTATATGCTGAGTTTAAACTTCTGAGAGAGGACTCTAAAGCATTGTGAAGTGGTATAAAAGTCTAAGTGCTATTACTATTAAAGAGGAAGAAGAGATAATAAATTTGGTTTGTAACTTTTGTAAAGAAGGAGAGAAATTGCTTTAGGGTTAGAGTTGCTTTAGATCAGAAAGTTCAATCTTTCATTTGTCTCCAAACATTTTTTGTCAATGGGGATGTTGTATATGTTGGATCTTCATACTGATTTTGTCTGTTCCATATTTGACATGTCTTGACTTTGGTGAATGTGGTGCTTAGTGAATTACTTCACTGAAATTTGTCAAAAGAAGTATTTTTTCCACTGATCATTACATATGGCTCTAATCAGGGCAACAATCTTCCTGAAATAGCAGGTCTGGAACTTGGAGTATGCTACTAGATGTTTAGAGATCATAGTAAAGATCATGGCCAGTTTTAGATAGTGTGCAAGTTGTAATCCCATCCTGATTGGGATGCCTTCATAAGGGTAATTCAGCCCATTGTTAGCTTGACATTATATCATGAAAAATAATTTATAAATTTTGCCTTAGAAATTTCTGAGAAGCTGCAATAATCTATTGATATCCACTGAGAGAGCCATTATAGCATATAATTAAAGGATTATGGAATATTGGCAGATGTATTGGCTTCCTACACTTTTAGATACAATTTGAGTATAGTGCTGACTATAACTCTAAAGTCTAATGAGGTGGTTTCATTCTCCAACATCTTTATATATCTCTCATGTTACTTAAGGTTCTCCCTATTTATGTAGTTAACATCCTGTGGCTGAATGATGTCTACCTTGATTTGCTTTAGAAATATTGTTCAAATAGCATTGTTTAACAGAACTTTTGGATGTTGATTGTTGCCATCATATTGGATACTTTAGTAGGAGATGCTATTTTGTACCAATTTTTTTAATGGCTCTTAACTGTTATTCTTGATAATTGTATTGAAAAACGGTATATTAGCACTGTAAACTAAGTGGATAGTTATGAGTTTAGAAATGACCACTAAAATTCAAATTAACTGCATTTTTAATCTACTGGGTAATAAAAGAATGATTCATTTCACCATAATGTGGAAAATTATGACTAGTTGATCTGCATGACCATATTATTTGTGATCCAGATTTAACTAATTAGATAACTTTTAAAGTTCTGTTTTTCTTTCTCCTTTTTTAAAATGATTAAGTCATTTATTATAAAAACTTTTTAATATGAAAAAGGAAACTATTTTTGTATACAAGTATAGAATTTTCCATTCCTTCATTAAAGTCAGAAGGTTTGGTTCAAAGTCACCAAAGAATTTTATTCAAGTTTTGAACAAGCCAAAATATACCAAAACTGTGAAAAAATCGATATATGACCTAGAAACTAAGGAACTTGCTCAGAACTACTGAAATAATTCATAAGAATTTGTGAATTAACTCAATCGTTAATTCCTCTGCTACCACAGCTGTGCCCAACTATTGTTTTTCTTTGAAAATATTGGCATTCCTGCTTATTTTTTTTAGAATCTAGCGTACTTTACCAATGACTCATTGTCTTGCTTATAAGGGAAGAACAAAGTAAAATGTCTTCCAGTTGAAAACCTGGGTCAAGTAGTTGTTCTTCATCACTCCCAGTTCAGCAATTGTGTGTATAGGTGTCATGGTTTCCTGACTGGTTTGTATTAGACTGGGTTTGTATTGGATTATGGTTCAAACAATATACTGTACAAATGAAATGGTAATCTGTGTGTAAGAACTATAAATGTTTCCCATCTCTTTGTGGTTCCTAGATCAAACTTTTACTTCTAGGGTTTGAGTAAGAAAAAATAGCTGATAAAGTTGTAAAATATAAATTAGATATCTTAAGCATATTGATATTACATACATTACAGAAATATTCCATTTGTTAGACCCTTATCTTTGATAAATGTCTTTGTAAAAAGCTAACAGTCATATTAGATAGGGAATAATGAAAAAGGTAAGACTACTGTTGTGGAGATAAACAGCAAACTGTAATACAAAAACTCAGAAATATGATTGTATCTCAATAGTGGATATTAAAATAAGATAATATAAAATTATTTTACATCTGCATTAAAGCAACATGTCTCAGTGCTTCTAATGAAGCAGTAAGTGCTAAACATGGAAATATTTTATTTATTTCTAAATCTATACAGACTATTTTAAACTTAGATATGAGTGAGCTTCCTTTTAATTTGCTTATAATGCCATGATTAGTGACCCATTAAATCACAAGCCAATTACAAGCTTTTTAGTTCCAACTAATTACATCCTGGCAATACACATTAGAATGGTAGCTTCAATATCCATCTCATTAGGAGAAAGCAGAAAAATAAATCACATATTTACTTGGTGTATATCATGTACCTGAAAGTTTATAAAGTTTATAAGTACAAAGTTTATACTTATTACAAAAGGAATGTTACACATAAATGGAATCTTTTGCTAAATAAGCAATGGTGTAGAAAGAAAAAGATATATACTTTTCTTTTTCTGTCAATAATTGTATAGTAAAAAAAATTAGATATAATTATATCTTGAAGAGAACAAATGGAATTTGAAATAGTTTAACACAAACTACTTCACAAATATCTCAATGCAGGTCTACACATCTATAAAAGTTGCACTAAACCAGGGGTGTCAAATTCAAGGATGGATCTGGCCCATGGGGGTGCTTAGATCTGACCCTCAGTGCTGTCTTAGAAATAACAAAGGACCCCATGGTGCATCTGCCAACAAAAACAGACCTAGGGATGGTCATGGGCGGCCCTTCTGAGCTCCATTTTCACTGGCAAAGGGATGCAGGATGTAGCAAAAGACAGAGCTCATGAGCACAACAGGTGGCCCTCCTGAGCTCCATTTTCACTGGCAGAGGGTTTCAGGAAGCCATCACAGCTGGAAATGGAGCTTAGGAGCCGGTTTTTGCTGGCAGAGCACTTGGGCCACCTCAATATGAATGACATTGAGCTGACCATGCCCACCCTGGCCACCCAACCTGGCCACCCGAGGTCAAACACAACCCTGATGTGGCCTTCCATTAAATCTAATTTGACATCCCTGCTCGAAACAATATTAGTTACTAAACAATATTAGCAATACAAGCTAATAGTTTTCCATGCACTCAACTCCATCTGTTACCTGAATCCATGGCCATCTGTCATTTTCTGCTGCAGTCCAAGCATTTATAAGGCCTTTCTTGTTCAGTCGTGCATAGTAGGGATACCATTTCTGAAGCCCAAAAAGAGCTCGATGGGTGGATGATGCAGTAATTTGTTGGTTAGAAATTATTCCTCCTTCCATTCCCAATGGTCCAGAGCATTCTGCGTAAGGAGTTGGGGAGGGGGCATTGAAAAGAAAGGGGGAAAAAACAAAAACAAAATAAGAACTTTCAAAACTAAAGCCATAGAATCCTGATACTATAGTTTTGAAGATGGAAGATGAAAACAGATACATGGAAAATATAAACAGGAAGAAAAAATAGTCAGGATAGTGTTTTGGGTGATATTTTACAGACTATGAGTGAGCTTGAATTTTCATTGTAAAGCAAATATGATGCTAACAAATAAATAGGACAAAAATGCCAAATCCAATCTAAACATCAGACTGACTCTGTGACTAAGCATGATAATAAATTCTGCTTTGAGTTTATATGTGCGATATGGTTAGAAACGTTTCCTGTTATCTTTCATTACAGAACATGCATAACATACACACAAAGAATTGTGTCCTAGACTGAATTTTCTTACAGTCATTTTGTTATATATTTTATGATATAATGTGTTTATTTGTGTGTGTGTGTGTGTGTGTGTGTGTGTGTGTGTGTACATTTCTCCTATTTTATTATATTTTTGCACTGGTCCTTTAAATACTATTTATTAATCAAAACCAGAACACAGTCCTAGATACTTTTTATTACAAGCTATAGTAATTATATAGTAAAAAACAACAGTGTAGCCTGCTTTACAGCAACTGGGAAACAACAGTGAAAGCAAAACTTTGCCATGCAATATTGTCTGACACAGGTTATAGAAATAACTTCTTTTAATTAGTCTATTCTTATTTTTCTTAAGATTGCATATATTACAGAAAATATAAGTTCAGACCTCTTTTTATTAACTGTTGATTAAGATACAAATCTTGTAGAGAACTTATTTACTTTCTTTAATAATACAGACTTTTTTCAGTATTAAATGATTTCTTGCTGAATTTACGGGTGACTAGAATTCAAGCTAAAAATCACCCAAAGGTTGATAAAAACTGTTAAATCCCCCTTTTCCAAATCAGTGACCAATTAAATTGGCAAATAAGTACTTTTCAGTTACATTAAAAATCAGGAATTTAAGGGCAATCACATTAAAGACAGATATTTGAGGACATAATCTAGCCTGCACATGCACATTAAATCTAAAACCCAGCTGCAATGAAATATTTAGAGAAAAATAACATATCAACTTATTTCAATTTCTTAAGAAAACTGTTTTCAATCTAACAAACATTGCTTAACCTGTTTCAGTTGTAGATTAATCCAGGTGCAGCACACTGCCAAGTATTAGAAGGTGTTTTCTTAGCATAAAGATGCCTTCTAATACTTAGCATCATGATATTGTAGATCTAATTATAATAATGTAGATGAATTCATTGAAATCTGTCAAGTGACTATTTTTCTAATTGTACAACAAAAATATAATTTACTGCAAATAAGGATATGCCAAAAGAGGTTCTGAGTATGCTCCAAAAAAATGAGAACCCCCCAAACATTTTATTGTCCTCATGATAAACTCATATACAATTCAGGAAGCCACAGTGTGAACAGAACATGGTTAGCAAAGGAGTACAACAAAGTTATATATTCTTCCTTTATTTATTCAATTTATATGATAAATATATCTTAAGGGAAAGAATTGGGATTGGAAGAAGATAAGTGCGTCTTTAAAGTTTGAGGAAGAAACCATCAATAACCTGCAGTATGTTGATGATACTATCCTGATAGCTGAAAATGCAAAGGATCAGCAAGCCCTAATACCAAAAGTCAAAGAGCACAGTGAAAAAATGGGACTACAATTAAAAATAAAGAAGATCAAAATTATGACAACAGGAGAATAAACAGTTTTAGAATTGGCAATGAAAGTACTGAAATGGTGGTTAACTTCTGCTTTTCAGAGAAAATCAGCACTAGTAGACAAGTCATGAAGGCCTTGGAAAAGATATTCAAATGTTATCATGTGTGACCTACAAATATCAGAATCATACAAACCATGGTATTCCCTGTGAAACTCTATGAAAGCAAAAATTAGATATAGGAAAAGTATTGACTGTTTTGAACTTGGTGAAGATTCAATGCAGAAGATTCCTGAGAAGACTGTGTGTGTGTGTGTTAAGAAAACAAAGTAATGGATCACTGAATCAATCAACTCAGAATTTTCATTTGAGACACAAAAGACCAGAAATAAATTAACTCACTTTGAACATCTCATGCAAAAATTTAGCTGTCTGGAGAAGACTAAAGCTGAGAGAGGTAGAAGGAAAGAAAAGAGGAAGACCAGCAGCAAAGTCGATGGATTCAATTATAATGGTGATGAATGCATCATTGTGAGACCTTAAAGAACAAATTAAGGATAGGATCTTCATGGGGAAAAAATATATCCACGTGATCATTAGAATCTGGGAACAATTTGATGGTACAAAAGAGGTTGTTTTGTTGTTTGCAGTGGCATCACAGTTTAAACAGTTTAATAGTGCTTGGTAAGACATCAGCAGCAGTTCCACAGTTTTTATATGCCAGCCATGTAAAAACAAATCTGTTTGAGACATCTGTGGTTTCTTTCTTCCAATAACTCATTTTGTGAAATTAGGCAACTCTGGCTGTGCTTAGTATAGCATGATATTCGGACTGCAAGCTGACAATTGATTATAGATGACCTTCAGTATTCAGGGATTCATGCATAAACATGTCAATGTGCAATTAAATACAGAGTGATTCAGATTCATTTACAGTTATGCTGTTTAGAATTAGAGAGACATAAAGCATTGACCATATGAACAATCATTATGGGTCGTCTGGAATGAGCATTGCAAAAGCTTGCTTGGTTCAAATTATAACCATGAAAGAAACATAATCTCAGTGGGCTATTATTGGCCTTTTTATATTCTCTATTTAAAATATTTTCTGTAGACAACTTGAATAAACAAGGATGCTCAAAAATATTGGAAGTTTCCTTCCATTAGGTTTCCATTGGCTCTGCATTATCATACCATAAAATTTTATGATTATGACTCTGGGAACCGTCTTGGAGAACTATCTGTTGTACTCGATAGCCTTGTAAAACAGTTGGCAACCATGAATTACTGGTCTGACTTCAGGGTCAGAGACATTCAGAGGTAATTGACTGCAGATTCTATTCCTTAAACTTCACAAAATAGCACATTTTCCTCTTCTAAAACTAAATGCATTTATTGAAAGTTCAGAAAGTATGCTGCCTAAGTATAACTTACGCTCATAGAAGATAGTTGCATACATTTTAATTTTGTCCTCTAATGTAGAAGTACTCTGCTGTAAACTAAGGACTTGTACTATAATATTTAGTGTAAAAATACATAACTAAATCCTAAACAATCCTAAAGGCAGCCTTTGCTGATTTTAGATTTACATTTTACTCTATTTCTATAGTAAAATTAGGGAATAAACTTAATAACTCTACAATTCAAAGGTATTTATTATAAATAATTTGCAATTTACAAATTACTTGTTGTAACCCTTAACTACAACCTTAAAAATTATATATTACATGGAAAATCAGCTTTCTAGGTATGTTCTAATCCCAAAGGAGTTCTCCAAGACAATATTTTATCCTTGCTTCTTTTTAACTTCACTTACTAGTGAAGTATCTTACTTTTGATATACATGTGTGTAAATTCGTGGAGAGGAACATCTTGTTTATTTTATGCAAATGATATTCTGATACTATTATAGTCTTCAGTTGTTTCAGGAAAGCCTTAGAGATTCTTAATCAGGTAATTAACATTATTAATTACTATAAACCAATATTATAGTTGTTGCTACAAGACCAAGGGCAAATAAATGGTAATGCTATTGAATTAGCCAAGTATTTTAAGTACTTAAGTTTGTTTTTTCAGCTCTGATGACAAGTTAAAAAAATAGAGCTGGGTAATCCTGCATGTCCAAAGAACTAGGAGAATCACCCTGGGATTCTTCTATGGAAAAAATAACAAAATCTTTTGCCCACAATCTATTTGCTGGCCTTAATTCTTTTATGCAGCTCAGTTAGCCCCAGATACAAATTAAACTTCCCCATTAGCACATGTACAAATCTAACTTCTAAGAAATCTGTTACAAGAATGCTTAATGCTGTTTCTTACCTGGAAATGGAACATTTCAGAAAGAGAATAAAATGTCCTGCTCTGCACTAGCTATTTAGAACATTATCAATGACATCTAGCCCTTTCTATATTGGCTAATGATTTTCAGTTTGCTTTTTAAACTAAAATTGATAGTTCATAAGAAAACACTACCATATAGATTCACAGCAAAGCTTTTTTAATCATTGGTCTATTGGCTAAGGAGCTTCTTATGCAATTCTATCTACCCAGTCTCCCCATCCCCCCATCACAAAAAAAATGCTGAAAGGCTAGTTTTCTACCAAGTGCTGGAATAGGGTGAAGTAGATTAATGAATTGAACAAAGGATTGCACATGGAAGATTAACTTTGGTGCCAGCCAGGCTTTTAATGTTTATGCCTTTAATAAATGCTCATGTTTTGTTATTGAAGTTATTTAAATTGTTAATTGGAAGCCATATAGAATATAGTGTAAGATCAATTATTATAATAAATGTTTTAAATTAAATAAACTCACCATAGACTTAGTTTTATTTATACTATCTACAATTAATTCATCATTAATTGTTTCCAGGTGATGTGATGAGTACCAAAAATAATGAGTACCAATTTTTTCCCATAAGGAATAATGTAAGAAGTCACAAGGCAGCTGACACTGACAAGTTCTAACTTGTTCATTGAGTACCAAACAAATGATGAGTATCAGGACAAAATTTTAGCTTCAAAATGAGTACCAAATTCAATGTGTTTCAAAGCTGTTGAGTACCAAGATACCACTGTAGATCTAGCAAATACCCCTTATACCATCAATCATAAAGACTAAACCTCTTGCTCACTAAGCCAATCGGAGTAGGTGTATANGGTGTATAGGTGTACATATATACAAACAATACATACACAAACAAACATATACATCCTAAAACAGTGGGGTCCTTGAAGTTCTCCGAACCTGGTGGTTGTTTTCTTCCATTACCAAATTAGGTAAGATGATGTTACACATATTTTCTTCCATTAGAATCTTGAAACAATAACTGCAAGAAAAAAAAAACAAGCAACAAAGGATTCCGAAAGCCTAATATAAAAAAAGAGTTGGCAATTGAAAACAGAAAAAGAAGGAAAGAAGGAAGGAAGGAAGGAAGGAAGGAAGGAAGGAAGGAAGGAAGGAAGGAAGGAAGGAAAGAAGGAAGGAAGGAAGACATACTAACACACTCATGGATGTAGATTCCTCATAGCAACCATATAAAACCATCATGGAAAGATATAGAGTGCAAGGATGTATTTTTTCTCAGCTATTTTGAGTTGTGGTGGTGCAGTGGACAGAATGCAATACTGCAGGCTACTTCTTTTGTTTGCTGGCTGCCTGAAATTTGGCAGTTTGATTCTTACAAGGTTCAAGGTTGATTCAGCCTTCCATCTTTCTGAGATCAGCAAAATGACCCAGATTGTTGGGGGCAATATGCTGACTCTGTAAACTGCTTAGAAAAGACTATAAAGCACTGTGATGTGATATTTAACTCTAATTACTGTTGCTATTTTATATTATCATTTCATCAGCCACTTTGGGGAAAAATAGGGAACTTTGTAGGTTCAATCAATTCTGCGGGCAGAATATTATTATTCGCAGTATATTAGCAAAATTAAATTTGCAGTAAAAGCTGACAATATAGAACAGGGATGTCAAACTTGCATTGTCACAGTGTCATCACACAATGTATCAGGACTTTTTTCCCCTTCGCTAAACTGGGCATTGGTGTGACCAAAATGTGACACATCTGGTCCATGGGATGTGAGTTTTACAGCATATGGAATATAGAATATGTCTTTTAGAAGTAATCACAATATAGTGCTAAAATGATGTGTATTAATAATCTTAGCAGAAATACAGGCAAATTGTTCTTATTTAAATAAATTAAAGAGCTGCAATATGTATGTATGTATATGTATATGCACACATCTTTTTAAAGAAATCGAATAAAATTACAGAATTTTTATGTTAAATGAAAATGATGAACTCTGCAGGGCGTTACAGAGATCAAAGCAAAATTATGGAAGTGAAATTGTATTTGACATACATATTAAGATAATTCTGAGGCAAATGGAACAAGGTTCGGAAGTAATGGTTGGCAAGAAATTACTAATCTTTGTAGGAGAAGAATATCTAAGGAGATGAATATTATCTGTGTGATTCAGATGATAGCAATCATGCAACACTTATGATATGCAGCCTTACATTCAATCTGAAGAAAAGGACATTGCGGGCCATGAAAAATTACCACATTTTTGTGAAGTGTTCTATGGGAAATGAACTCATATTCCAAGATATCCTAGGATGAAACATTTTTCAGCATAAATATAGGATAGTGAAATTGGTTAATAATTTACGTTAGTAAACCTTACTCTTCATGAGGTGGCTTCAAAAAAGTTTTTGGCTGCATTTATTAAAATATCTCAAAGTCTCAGAATGTTATATTCTATATTCTCCCTTTTAAAATTGTGAAAAATGGTAAGCTCCATTTTAATGGAAGATTAATGTTAATGGTAGATCAGCCAAGACAATATCATTCTACCCAATGATAATACTGTGGCAAAAATAAAAAGAAGACACTAACATTCATGGCTTTGATGTTCCCTTGGTCCTACCAAGATATATGGCACCTACGTTGACTGATGAAGCCAATTCCTACTGAAACAAAGATTTGCATTTTATAATGATTTTGAAAGAGGTGCATTGATCTTAGCTTTTTCTATTTTTATTTGCTCTTAGGTTAAAACCAGTTCTTGTTCACATTTAGCAGCTGACGTATTAATCCCAAGGAAATAAATCCTGTATTTTGTACATCAGCCAAAAAAAACCAACAATGGATCATCAAAGTAGTGAGGGATAGTAGTTATCATCAAACTAGTGGCACAAATGATTAGGTTCAAATTATCTTATTTACACATTATGCAAAAACCTAGTTTTCTGGAGAAGGTTATACTGCTGGAAAAGGCCATGTTAGGGATAGATTGTCATGGGGCAAAATCTATTTTGTCACTAAGAGCTGGTACTGATTTAATGGCACAAAATTAATCAATTCTTTTACATTATTGTGTTTCTGGAAAAATATGCAAAATAAAACTGAAGTATTGTTAAAGAAATATGTTTAGTATAGGAATGAAATCGGTTTCAAGGATGAGATTCAGGAGAATTGCACAAACATTATGAATGCTAGCCAGATTTAAAATGATAATGAAACTATCTAAACTATACAAAATGATAAATAAAACTATCAAAACTAACCAAAATTGGATAGCACAGAACATATACTAAGACATGCCACTGCATAATAATATTTCTTCTTGCCAGTCAGGTTCAAATCAAGGTTTTACTCTTTGTTTCTAAATACAGAAGATATTTCTCAATCTCATGTCAGAAGTTAAAACAACTGTTAATTTAATCTTACTTATACATCAGCAACAGGATTGTTTTCTATTGAGTCTAAGGAAAGGGAAGGAAAAGATGCAGAATTTGTAACTTTTAACCTCTCTCTAGCATTGCATTATTTCAGCTTTCCATCTTCTGTAACTTGAGGAAAAATTCTCAGGTTTCCTCATTAGATGTCTGACTATCATCTTCCATCCTGTTGATTGTGAAAGAAACCAAGGACACAACAAATGCCAATTGTAATCTATCAAATGAGATGGAATTTCAGTGATGCTATCAGCCTTGAATTCTCCAGCTTCTGATATTGGTGGTACCTTTTCTTTAGAGACACAACTATAAGTCATGTTTATCATGCTATAGCTTCCTGTTCAATATCTCTGCCTAACCATATGGCTGGTGTTGAATGCAGCTTGCTCTGTTAAATAACCATTGTCTAACACATACATAGTTTTACAGCAGATGTGATTATATGACTGTTATTTTCTTTGGTTGTATCCAATGCTCCATTATTAATATGAAAAAAGGGTAAGAGGAGAAGGATTATGTAGATATTTTTTCATATTAATACCAGAATATGCAGCAATGATGGGAGATTCTAGTTTGATTTTTTTTTCCTGTCATCTTTCACAAATCCTCAACAGCTTAGTCAAATGAGATTTGAGTGAATAACTATTTCAAGGGCTCAGGTATAACATAATTTTAATTGCCATGTGCTCCTTTATTTGAGACAGGGAAGCATCAATACAGAGAAATGGTTTAATATGTTTAGAGCCCCAGAACAACTGGTATCTAGAAAACCATCAAGCAGCTTGGGTGAAGCTTGACTTATAGCAAGAAAATGCTAACTATTAAATTAGAGAAATAGCAGCTTTGAATGAAAAGAACATTTCTGAAATATGCAGACAGCAATTGTTAGTAGGTAAACAATGGTGCAGCCTCAAAAAATATGAACATTTATCCTATTTAGGAAAAAAAACATATGCATGAAAAGATGGGTTTTCTATCAGAATTTGTATGAGTTATGTGGTTCCTCCACAACAATATAACACATTGATTCTCACCAGAACTCCAGTTGTCAACAACCATAATTTGCAAAACCTGTTACCAGGAATTTATCTCTGGCATATGTATGATGTGGAATGTAATAAAGGCTTTTTTTACTCCTATCTCTAAAGTATAATCATAACCAATGAACCATAAACAACTATACTTTTTATGTATTCTATATACAATATATTGTATTGTTTCTTGTTATATTTGCTAGACATTCTGGGAGCTATAACATGACAACATATTTGTTTGAATAAGTTTTCAAACTTATTTGTTTGAAAAATGTTTATATAAACTTCTTGCAAGTGACCTACAAGCAATTACTGTATACAAAATTTCCAAAATGTTCTGAGTTGAAGATATCCCAATTTAATTTCAAAGCAAGAACAAAATGAAGTTAACAGATATCTGAACAGGAAATCTGTTTCATAACATAAAACTTACATTGGACATCTGTAATTGCACAAATTCTTATAATTACCACTGTTTAAATAGGTTAAGCTTATAGTAAAAAAAGCTTGGTTTAATTAAAAGCAGGTACAATCTATTATATAGTATGTTATGTTATAAATTAGATAAATCATTGATTTACATAAATACCTGATAGTTTTCAATTACACAATTTCTATAAATATATGCAATGATAGTTTTTGTAATTACATAATTAGGGATTTGACATGCTATAAACATTTGTGAAGGAACAGGGAACTTTTTTATTTTCATGTTACAGTCTCTGAAAGCAATCTTGTACTAGGATTACAAACTAGCATTTTAATATGCCATAATTTATGTATACATCTCATGAATATTAAAACTTCAGGAACTAAAGTTTCAGAAGGTCTATAGCTGATTTTTCTAAAATGTGATTTTTAATATTTCTGTGGCTACTACAGACCTGACATCACCTGTCCATCTTATTATATATGAATCATAAATTCATCTCATAATTAACTGTAGTTCATGTAAGTATAAGAATAAGAGAATTTTCTAAGAAATTTATGTTTTGCTACATAGCTCAGCATAATTTATATACACTGTATCCCAATAGTCCAATGCATCATGTGTGGGTGTCAATTGCCCTTCAACAATATAAAAATGTGTACCAAACCTATTTCTTTGACAGTTTTAATAAAAGATGACACATGAAATTCAGACTTACAAAATTGGACCACCTACTGCTAAGCAAACAATTTTTCATATATTGACTTAAGAGTAAATTCTAAACAATGCTGATGAGTTGTAGTAACCAATTAGCTTCTTTACAGTCCAGGATTGATTGACTACTTGTTAACATTTCTTTGCTACATATATACAGTGAAAATGATTCTCAGCAGATTATTGGTTCTTTTAGGTTTAAAGCTTGTTCCCAAAGCCCAGAACAAATGATAAATTTTCATCATTGAGCCATCCATTATTTCCTTTTAACATTTCCAAATAAGAATAATGATGAAAAAAACAATTAAGAAGGATGAAAGAGCAATATTGTTTTATTCCTTCCTTGAATTAAAAAATGAATACATAATTATTATAAACAAACTTCCCAAACATGATTATCTGTCTGTGTGTCTGTCTGTCTGTCTGTCTGTCTGTCTGTCTATCTATCTATCTATCTATCTATCTATCTATCTATCTATCTATCTATCTATCTATCTATCATCTACTTTCCCTCCACCGGAGAAAAAAGAGATAGAGATGAGGAAAAAATGCAGAATTGTGTGAACTCTGAAACTGGTGACAAAAATGATTCTACTAAAATAGTGGAAGGGAAAGAAAGTTGCTGGGTTATTATAAAAGGCAATTATAAATCTACTATGGCTGCAAGATACAGTATTAATTCAGCCAGCTATATGTTATCTTCATCTAAATATTGTGCTTTTTTATCTTTTTTCTTCAATGTAACATATTCACTTTTAATACCTACATACTAGGTATGTATGTATTAAAGAAGCAGTATGTAAGAAAAGACATTCTTACATAAAAGTATGTAAGAAGAAGCAGTAGAACTAGAAGAATCAGAGTGAAATACATTTAAAGTATACTTACTATATTGGCAATTTCTCCCCATGAATTCACCTGAACACTCACAGGAATAGTTAGCTACCAGATCTGTGCAAATGCCATCATTCTTGCATGGTTCAGATTCACACTCATTTACATCTGTGGGGAAGGAATTAAATCCTTGGTCAAAAAAATCTCCATTATCAGAACAAGTCCAGTACTTGAAGAGATTGCCTATGTAAAGTATAAACATGTTTTAAGTGAAGGAAAAACTGTATAGACTTTTGTCTTTTTCAGATATGTAATTAAGATCCAGGCATCTGTTAGTAATAAAACATGGAACATAAGATAATCAAAAGAAGCAACTTAACATCTGCATTGGTTTCCATGGAAGAATTGTTTAATGCTCAAATCCTGTTTATTCAAACAAAGACAAGCAATCTCCCCCTTCTGAATTTTGCTTGAAGAAGTCCATGAAAACAAAACTATTTTCAAAATAAACTATTAACTGTAACAAGAAATATATTTTGACTACTCCAAACTTTCAGAAATTGCACAATATCAAAATGCTGCATTTCGTACCATAGTTGGTGCCGAACTAAGTGTTTAACAAGTTCTTTAATTCCCTCCAGTGTCCTGTTTTTGTGTTACAAGTAATAATAAATCACGAGTCTGGATATGTTTCTACTTTCTCTTTCCCCCCATGTTCCTGGATATATTATATCTGGGCAGGTTTTTGTGTGCTGAGAAAGAGGAAGAGCTGCATACACTTTGTAATAGTTCTTATGGCCATATGAATGGACACAGAAGAACTTAGCATGAAACAATCAACAACATTCTAAGATGTGCCCATTAGAGTCACAAGGATAGTTGGATCAATATTTTTCTGGAATGTTTTTTGTCTCTACCATCCCTGACTAATAAATAGGCTAGGTCTATTTTCTAACTTGTTTCCCCATCTTACCCTTCCTCCCCCCATCAAATAGAGTCTCTCTCATACCAAGTTTGAAACTGGAAATAAAAAATATAGACATTTAAAAAGAAAAACTTGAAAACAGGCATTCACTTTCATTTTCAGTGGCACCATTTTATGTTTCCTGTTACCCAATTATCATTCTCAAAGATCTCTTTCTTGGACTGCATTAAGTTCCAAAATAATATAAATATTGTTTCATTAAAGATTCAAATTCAATCATTTGCACTAAAGGATTTTGTGGAAAGGTGCACTTCTATGCAATTTTAACAGTTGTAAAAGAAATGGGTCACTATAGCTCTTTCTACTCATTAGGCAGAGTATGCCATGGAGTCCTGTAAAAAGTTGTAGCTCTCTGTCTCTCTCTCTTTCTCTCTCTGTCTCTCTCTGTCTCTCTCTCTCTCTCTCTGTCTCTCTCTCTCTCTCTCTCTCCCTCCCTCTCTCCCTCTCCCCCTCCTTTCTCTCTCTCTCACACACACACACATTCCCTTAGACTGAAATGAAAACACATTTCTATCAATAAATGGCTCAAATTTGGTATCATTGAATTTTGCCCAACCTGTCTTTGTTAAATGAAAAATTAAAACTTTTCTAAATTATAAGAGAGAGAGAGAAAGAGAGACACAGACAGAGAGACACACACACACAGAGAGAGAGAGAGAGACCTAATATTATTCCTTCTTCCTAATTGCTTTTCATATACACTGAGATAGCAATCTTAGTAATTCATTATTTTCATTGTAATTTCACATATTAAAAATGTATCTTCAGGGCAACAATCACCACAATCTTCCTTGAACTCTATTACTATGATTGACCATAGTCAATTTATATATATGAACATAACACAAATGGTTATGACATAATTTACAGAAATATTAAAATCTTTTAAGAATAATTCTGGTCTTCAAATAGAAAAACCATTTCAAGGAAGTACAAATTTTGTGTGAAAGCAAACTGCCAGCAAATGTCACTGCTCATCCATAAGTTGCCTATAATACCTAATCTGCCTAAATGTTGTGTGTAGTTGTCTGTATCATTTCATAATTTCAGATCTATGTAATATGATAATTATTCCCATGATGCCTAAATAGTAAATTTACTATACAGTAGATGATTATTTCAAAAACTTCTCAAAGGAAAGAGTCAATGAGCATATATGTATTACCAAGTTTAATAATTTATCATGTGCTAATGCAGTCTGCGAAAATTGTAGGGCATCATCTGTGCCCCAATATTTTGAAGAACTGAGCTCTACATCCAACTTTCATATAAAAGAACTAAAGGTTCTGACTTGTAAAAATTCTATCATTGGCTGGGTATTACCATATATACTCGCATATAAGCCGATCTCGCATATAAGCCGACCCTTTAAAAACTGCCCCAAAATGAGGATTGAAAAACTCACATATAAGCCGACCCTAAATACCATGGTGAACGCTTTTTTTTCCCCAAATTTGGGGGTCGGCTTATACTGTATAAATCTGGCTGCCCGACTTCAGCGCAATGGAAGCCAAGACTCTCATCGCCTTCTCAGGCAGCGGCTTCGTGCAATGAGAGCCAAGACTCTCATTACCTTCGCGGGCAGCGGCTTTGCGCGATGAGAGTCTTGGCTCTCATCACTCAAAGCCGCTGCCTGGCGAAGGCAATGAGAGTCTTGGCTCTCTTCACACGAAGCCGCTGCCCGCGAAGGCGATGAGAGTCTTGGCTCTCATCACGTGAAGTCGGGCAGCCAGATTTATTCGTGTATAGAGCCTGACCGCCGCAAAGTGGGGGAAAAAAAAAGCGTTCTAAAGTCGGCTTATATGCAAGTATATACGGTAGTAACAATAATTTTCTATATCTTTCTGGTGTTTTGCAGTCCAGATCTAGTAGTCCTATGAACACTGTCAGTCAGCAGCAACATGACCATTAGATAATAGACCAGCCAGATAGAAACCAGCTGCTAGCTTGGCTCTTTGGTACAGTTTAAATGGAAAGATCAGCCATTAAGATAAGTGTCCTGCTCACATACAGATACCTCACAGGTGGGGTAAAGGTTTTATTTGAGGCTTTCCAAATCCAAAATAGTCTTCTCCAGAAATTCCCATGCCAACAACCACACAATCTTCCAAAAGTTCACAGTTCAGTCCAGGCATAAACCCAGCACAAACCAACAGGGCAAGACAAATCCAGAAGGCAAAGGCAAGTCATGAAATAAGCCCAGAGGTCAAGGCACAACCAGGTCCAAGATACACGGTCCAAGTTAGGAAACAAGATTCAAGGCAGATTCAACACAGAGGTTGACAAATGCAAAGCAAGGAAATGGACGCGTTGTTCCTAGTGATGTTTCACTCCATTCACTGAGCTAAATAGCTGCTTCCCAATACAGTCCTTCAAGAGGGGAGGTGGCTACCTCACAAGTAGTCTGGATGATCTTCATTGTGCCTGCCTCCTGTCAGCCCTTAGTGCTTTTGGATCAGGAGGAGGCAGTTGTTCCTGATCTGCTGGCCAGTTGCAGCTGTGCGCTCTGTCTTCCTGAACACTGTGAGTTCCCAGTTGCAGCTGTCTCCCTTCTTTCCCTAGATCAGTCAGCCACTTGTCCAGTCACTTCCCCCTGCAATTCTTCCACACTGCTCAGCCTCACTGATCCTGACTTGGAGCCTCTGACAACCTTTGGACATTCCTCCATGTGTCCCTCTGAAGTGCCTGGAAATGGCTCATCTGAATTGGTGTCTAGAGCGGCATCTGGACAGATGAGAAGCTGTCACACTAAGCCTGTACTATTTTCAGGTATTAATGAGGGAACCACATCCAGTAAAATTTAAAATACTTATTCATTGTTCAAATATAGTGGCTTTGCTTCACTGAGTTTCATTATCTCCCAATAAATTATACTCAGGTTCATTTTTCACTTAAAAATGATTTCTGTTTGCTTACGCAGTATCTTCTACTTTTAATTCAGGGGTGTACAATGTCCAAATTACATGCATCCATTCTGAATGATTTAAATGGGTTATGAGTAGGTTTTGTTTTTTTTAAGGTAAAGTATTGCATAAAGAGACAAAAAAAATCTCTTTAAAGTTCTGGAAAACAAGATGGTGTTGATCTTATTCAAGATGACTTTTCTTTTAGTTTTTCCATGAACAAAGAACAACCTTCCAAATCTATGTTCAAAATCAAAGAAATACTCTCAAAGAAATTGGAAAAAAAGGATAGTAGAAAAATTAAATATACTCAAGGATTATGTGACATTTGTTTCAATACAGAGGCTGAATCAAATTCATATTTTCAGATAAACACATTTTACTAAATGATAAAAATGAAAATTAGCATTTGGTTTATGATATGAGGCATTGATTAAAGCATATTTTATTTTCTTTTTGTTCCTTCCTACTCTATCTGAAATCCTGTCTATGCAAATTCCATGAAAAAGTGTTGCAAAATGCACAAAAGCACTTTAGAAAATCCCTAATTTTGAGTTGTGAAAGCAGCCATGTCTTTTGGGAGTTTTGCTTTGGAAGATACCCCTCAGACATGGGGAGATAGCCAGCAGCAGTGACCCAAATAGCTAAATGAGCTTTAAAGAGACAGTTACTCTTTTACAAAATTTGCTTGTAAGAAGTGAAAGAGTATTTTTGTCCCTTACTTGGCTTATGAGGATGGCAGAGTTCTGCATTAACCCACAGTTTTAGATTGAATTTTAAAATTCAATTAAGCACCCAGCAGAATTACAGTATAAAAATTCATCTGTGTACTTCAGAGGCCAATGTGATGTTGCAGCACCAGTTTGCATACAGGCATGTGCCTTGATTCCTCCAAGGTTCCTTGGCTCACATGACCTGTGATATGTTCAACTCTATAATTGTCAAAGATGGAAATTGTCAAATATGGAGTGTTGTGAAAAATGATGTAGTACCTTTGAGGATTCCCTACATCTGTGTCCCAAATAGTGGTTGTGGTGAAGTAATATAATCAGCATTGTGCCATTGCTGGATTATGTGTTTGTATGTTGTGATAAGAAAACATCAGAATCTTGCATCACCATAGTACAATGTTTTTATTTTAACATAAGTAACACATTTTGTGATGACTGTCTATGGGTAACTACAGGCAACATTGGGAAAGGACATTCAATGTCACATACATTATGATGTCACTGTGCCAATGATATAAACTATTTTAATAATTCACACAAAGACATGAAGTACAAACACAAGCAGCAGGTTCTGAACACCCACAATAACTATACAAATCAATTATATTTTAATTTCATTGTTGATTAAATTTTGTAACTACAGTTTGTTATTTGGACTTGGTTTTATTCCAACTAAATATTAAATATTTACATTTAAATATATATTTAAATATCTAAATATTAAAGTATGGATAGTTTCCAAGCATAAAAGTGAATGAAGCATAAATTTACATCCTTGTTTCAGATTTTTTTTTCCATTTAAATTATTTAATTTTTTCTATTAAAAACCTGATCATTTTGCTGGGTAAACATCTTTTTTAAAGCTGTAGTTATTACCTTCTTCCTTTCAGACTTACAATGTCACAACAATAACTTAATGCTTTTCTGTAATGATAGCAATTTAACAAAAGCAGCAATATGAGCAGAGTGCTCCTGGCAGTCTGTTTTTAAGCAATCTTTGCCCATTTTTTAATTTAATCTTTTTTTTGCATATCCCAGAAGTTTTGGGTTTAGTTGAAGCTTTTGTTTAATTTAGTAATTTTTGTCAAACTGTATTGATATCCAATCAACATATAGAGAGCTCGTCTTCATTGAAGAACTGGTATGAAAACTGAAGGAAATTGGGTTCCAATTTTTTTTAGAGGATTTTATTCAGAGAATAGGCAGGATGTTAACTGCAAAAGAGCTAGAACTGCTGCCATATCTAGGAGGAAGAAAATAATTTTTGTATGAATTAAACCAAGGCCAAACTTGAAACAAGTTTTAGTCACATCAGTCTTAAAGAGATATTAAATACATTTGATATAGTTAAAGTGTATGTGCTCAAAAGACATTAATATATCTGTATAAAATATATAAACTAATACGTCACTCCAAAAATTAACAATGGAAAATTCATAATGCAAACTCAACTATTATTTGAAATGGAACGCATGACATTGACTTGTCCACTTTATCATTTTAATTAATAATCATACCAAACCTACTTAAACAAAATTGATAAAACCCAAATTTTACTTTGACAAATAATAATCCATACAATGAAAATTAGATAAATACTTCTTATCCTCAATATTGTTCATTAAAAAATCTGACAAAACTTTAATTGTACTGTTACCATCTCTACTTTTGTAACTCACTCGTTTTCTCCCAGCACTTAGTTCTTTACTTTTATTTCTCAAAAATCAGTTAAAATAGAATAGGCAAGCTTAGCAGCCGTTTATCTGGGAATGCCCTAAGAACAACTGTCAAATAAATGATGACATCATTGTCCTCTGTGCAGCACTAAAATCTATTCCAATAGAAGACAATATCTGATCTCAGCATTGAAGTATGGAGGCCTCGGTGTCTTCTGAACTTAGTTGTTTGCTTGTATATGTTTCATTACTCCACAAAATAACATCATCATGCAGGTGATTGGGGTTTGCTCTATATGCAGTAATGTGGCTTTCCATTTTTTTTGTTGGAAACTGGTTTCTCCTTGGCATTTCCTTGACCAGGGTATTAGTTTCTTTTTTATTGTTTGTCTAGTGTTAATCCTTGCTGATCAGGGTATTGACTGCTGGAAACAATGTACTCTGGTCTTTTTATTTCCTTCTTAGTTTTTTTATTATCTCTAAATGTCTATATTTCCACACACAAAAATGGATACAGAGAAATCCAATAGTAAATCAAAGTTTAATAGGATGATAAAGTGAAATACATGAATTACTTATACTCTAAAAATGTTTAGAAAGTCTACAAGTTCAGATGCATAGTTTTGGTGAAAGTAGTAAAGTTCATTCGGTATTCTTTTTCACACTTTGTTGCAGATTTCTGTTTGAAATTATTAAGCAGAATATTTTAAGTTTATTTTTCCTGAGGCTCATGTGGCAAAATTCACTCAATCTTGGGAAAATATGCATTTGGCTGAAGGTGTTTCTGACAAATGCTATATCCATTCCCACAATTGCTCCAGATCTTATATTGCCTTTTAAAATTTTATAAGAAATAAAATCTTTGGAAAAAATAGATGAATGGAATTTACACCTGAGGAAAAATTCAGACATATAGATGAGGGTGAAAAATAAAAAAAGCCATTAGAGCAGATGTGGTTACCCACTACCAGAAATAAAAATTGCCATGCAGCAAGTCAAAGGGAAACAGTATATCAAAATCAGAGAATGACAGTTACCTGGTAAGAATGACCCGCATCATGTAATAGTCATGTAATAGTCAAGGAAAGGCTGATGTGATACAGAATGGAATATGATCTTCACCATGACAAAGAATAAATGGATATGCTGTTCAAGGTCTGTATTGGAAGATCCCCAATTTGTGCACACAACTACCACCTACAGAGTCCTCCCCAACACCCGTGCCTTACCTGATTAGTATTGTCGTGGCAAACAGATATGAGTGTTTGTAATGTTTAAGCAATTCTAATAAATTGCTTAAAAAATTGTAACAACCCTTCAAGTACTGGAAGACTGCTATCATATCACTTTTCATCCTTCTGTTTGTTAAGGGACACGTTAAGTCCCCTCAATCATTCATCATATGCTTTAGCCTTTAAATCTCTTATTTATTGTTGTTGCTGTTATTTGAACTCTTTCTAGAGTCTCAAAATATTTGTTGTATTGTGGTAACCAGAACCGAAACCAAGTATAGATTTACCAGTACAGTATAAAGCAGTACAATCACTTCACATTATCTTGAAACTATCCTTTTGTTGATGCAGCTTAGGACATTAGAGGTTTTTTTTCAGTTGCAGCACACTACTGGATTATGCTTAAGTGGTGATCTAGTGGAATCCCTAGATCCATCTTCCAGTTGCTACTGCTGAGCCAGTATTCTATATTTGTGCATTTGGTTTTTCTTCCCTAAATGTAGAACCTTACATTTGTCAGTATTGAATTACATTTTGTTGGATGGGGCCCAACATTCAAATTTGACAAAATACTTTTGAATCAAGTCTATCTTCTAATTATTAATTATTTTCCCCCAGGTTGTTGTTTTCTGTAACCTTGATGAATTTCCTCTTCTAATGCCTAATTTACATAATTAATGAAAATGTTGAAGAATATTGGAACTAAAACAGAACCTTGAAGTATCCCATTGCATATTTCCTTCTATGTAAATGTGGTTCTATTGTGGACTGCTCACTGAGCATGGTTGGTTAGCCAGCTGTAAACCCATCTGTTGGTGATATTCCCTATTCCACATTATTCTATCTTATCAAGAAATAGGCAGTGGTCAATTTCATCAAATGCTGTACTGAAGTCCAAGTATACTAAGTCCACAGAATTTCCCTTAGCCACCAATTTAGCCACTTTGTCAAATAATTCATTAAGGTTTGACCACATAATCTATTGTTGACAAACTCATGCTGGATTCTAGTAGTAGTTTTGTCCATTTCTAGGTGCTCACAAATGCATTGTTTCATAATCTTTTTCAGGATTTTTCCTAGGTATTGATGTCAGACTGCATCTTCTGTAATTGCCTGGATCCACTTTTTTTTTTTGTAGATTGGAGACACATCAACTGTTTTCTTCTGATATTTCCCTGATGCTCCAGAAGCTTTAAAATATTTTGTTTAATAGTTTCAAGATCACATCTGCAGGCTCCTTCAGAACCCTGTGACATAATCCATCTGATCCTGGTGCTTTGAACTTCTCTAGAATGGATAGGTGTTCTTTACAATTTTCTCACCTAATTTTGACTTGTATTCTGATTCTATCTCCTAGTGTGATGCTTCTGATAGATTGGACAATTGTTTGTTGGTGTGTGTGTGTGTGTGTGTGTGTGTGTGTGTGAAAAGAATTCATTTGTTTCAGAGTAAGGAGAAAAAAATAAAATAAAATTCTTCAATTCATAAATTTATTTTTACTGACTGACTGTAATAAATTTCAGAGAGAAATGATGCTGTGCATTTAATTAATGGTAGAAAATCCAGAACATCTATTAGTAAAGGTCTCAGAAAGACTTCGTATAGAATTAAATAACAGGGATTAACAGCACCTGTCTTAGGTTAGTTTTAAAAAGAGCAGAAATAGAAAATATAGGAGACCTATTAGCATAAAGATCTACTTTTTAACAACTCTTTTTATCTTTAGCCATCATTAGCTGAATGAACTGCTGATTATATCAAGATAAAGCCTTGAGCTTTAAAGGAAAATGCAATATTCCATTTTCTGAAAGAAAGAAAGAGAGAGACAGAGAGAAAGAAAGAAAGAAAGAAAGAAAGAAAAAAGAGAGAAAGAAAGAAAGAAAGAAAGAATAATTTTATCTTTATTTTATGGAAAACACTCAAACATGAAGATTCCTACTGAAATTGTACTAAAATAGAAAGAAATTGTAAATAATCTTGTGGAAGTGTCAATAAAGATTCTAATGCACAGATACATCCACAGTTACAGCCAAGCAGATCTGATGAGTCAAACACATGCAGTAATTGGATAACTATGCAGAATAGTAGTTCTAGATATTTCTTCATCAAGCAGGAAAGGTAAATACCATTTTAAAACTTACTGTGCTGGCAGTGTATTCCATTAAATCCATCTGTACATTTGCAGATGTAGCCTATGAATGTGTCTCCTCTGTAGGCTTCACTGATTTCACATGTTCCACCATTATGGCAGGGATTAGGGAGACATGGCCCTGAGAGAATTAAAAAAAATACAAAAGAAATACTGAAAAACATAACCCTCTTGTAAATCTAATTCATTCATACGAATTCATAAGCTTTGATAAATTGATCAATATATTTTTCAACCATCCCAGTATATTTGATTATTTTTTTAACCAAAGAACATTTTCATAGGTGGAAAACAGGCCTCTGGTGCTTACTTTATCTGAAAGGCATTTGAGAAATTCCACTTTTTTAAGGTCAGGAAGTGGGTGTGGTCAATTTCAAGGCTGGGAAATTCCCAATGCCCTGGATGAAATTCATAGAAACATTCTATTTTATAAAAATGTAATTTTTAATATGACATTGCTACTGCTGAAAGGATTCACCGCATAATATATCATCTCTGAAGGCCTGTTTGAAACAGCCAGATTTTGATAGCTTTATTTAATCTTGCAGTTAGATAAAGCTAAAATTCTGGTTATAACCCCAAGGATATAGTATAAACATACTCAAAAGAACAGAACAGAATAGGAACAGAATAGGAAATCCATGGTCTTTAGACTAAGTATGCTTCTGTTGTAGATTTAGATTAAGCACTGTTTACTAAAACAAATTATTCTACCTGTGGCATAACTGTAAGTTAAAGACATCAATTCTACTGTGAGAAGTAAAACAAAAAAACTTATGAAAATTTTGGAATAGCTGATGAAGGTTGAGAACAGATGATGAAGGATCTGTATTAACATATATTAACATAATATAATTCAAGTATTTAACAGGGATATGTCTCTTTAGATGTCTAATTACAATGCACAGCATGCATTGAGTATAATCAATGGTAGGAGATGCTGGGAGATATAAGTTGAAAAATCTAGAATGCTACAATATACATATCTTGGTAATCAACAGAATGCCAAGGTAGGGAAGAGATGCTGATCTAGAATTTTAGAATGCAATTAATAGCAATAGCACTTAAATTTATATACCACTTTATAGTGCTTTACAGCCCCCTCTAAACAGTTTTCAGAGTCAGCATGCCCCTAACAATCTGGGTCTTCATTTTACTAATCCTGGAAGAATGGAAGGCTGAGTCAACCTTGATCCAGTGGGATTTGAACTGCCAAATTGCACTCAGCCAGCAGTCAGCAGAAGTAGCCTGCAGTACTGCACTCTAACCACTGTGCCACTACAGGTCCTTAAATAAATATGTTTCAAACTTGGCAACTTTAAATATGTTCCATGCTGGCTAAGGAATTCTGAGAGTAAATCAACACATCTTAATGTTGCTTAGTTTGAAAAACATTGAATTAAATTGATCATAGTCCTTTACAAGTATTTTTTGAAGAAAAGCTAAACAGCCCCTTTGCTTTTCAAGTAACTAAATAATGTAAGTGAAGGGATCGCTACATTTCAAGCATAATTGTCCACTTTGATGAATTTCTCTCTAGTCATGTTTGTTTCTTCTTGAATTAACAAAAAAAAGGGCTAAAATTTTAAAACAGAGAATTGGGAGAATTCACACTGAAGGGATTGATAAACAGGAAGAACATCAAAAATATAGATGTTTCCTCTGGATCATAAAGCTACATTGAGCTGCCCATTTAATTTGAGGCTTTTCTAACTTGTGTGATTTTACATGGGCAAAACACAGCCATAATGCATTAATCTAATCCTCCATATTCTTCAAACTTCAAAGCAAATGTATAATTAAATTTCTTGTTTTTAAAAAATAAGATTTAAAACAAAGTTATGATCAGTATAAATTTCAAAGGGATGAATCCTGAACAATTGAACTATATATATATTTATAACTGGTGCATAATTAGTATATAATTGATGCAGTAGTACCACCTGGCAATTTGATAGCTAAGCATATTTCCCACTCTATAACATGAAGTGTAAATCTGTAGAGGCAGCACAGAATTTGACATCTGCAATTTCTTTATTTTCTGAAAAGCATCTATATGCTATGAGTTAAATTCTAAGGAATTCCCTTTCTTAATGTGCAACCAAATAAGCAAGTATTCATTCCTTGTATAAAGAAAAAAAATATCCAGGAGATTTGGAAACTTTTACTCTGCTAATGGAATTAGGTCACAATGGCTGTACAGAAGGATGTAACAGATAACAGATAATCAGAATTGGAAGGGACCTTGTAGGTCATCTAGTCCAACCCCCTGCCCAAGCAGGAGTTCCTATACCATTTCTGACAGATGGGAGTCTAATCTCTTCTTGAAAGTCTCAAGTTATGGTGCTACCATTACTTCCAAGGACAAGCTGTTCCATTGGTTGATTGTTCTGTCAGAAAGTTTCTCCTTATTTCCAGGTTAAATCTCTCCTTATTCAGTTTCCATCCATTATTCCTTGTCTGGCCTTCAGGTACTTTAGAAAATAGCTTGACCCCCTCCTCTCTGTGGCAGCCCCTCAAATAGTGGAAGACTNATCTATCTATCTATCTATCTATCTATCTATCTATCTATCTATCTATCTATCTATCTATCTATCTGTAATTATTTCTATTTTTTCTGCCAAGGACTATTGTCTTCATATTTCATGAATTTTCAGATCTTTATTCCTCTAGCCAGCACTTGCAATAAATTATTCAGATGGTCAGCCAAAAAGACAACATTTTCTGCATACAAAAGTATATCTTCATTCATCTCTCTAACCACCTTATGTTACCAGAGCAGTGGATGCATATTTATTGATAAATATGTTGAGTAACCAAGGAACATTGCATGATTCTCATGCGTGCATTTCTTTCATCATCTATTGCTCCCATTGCTCTTAGTATTTTCAGTAACTGTTCATGAAAAAATATTCAATTATTTAATCCTATTCTCATAACCACATTCTTCTTCATCAAAATGTCCTCATGCCAAAAGAACAGTGACTTACAGTCTTCTGGTTTCTTGCCCAGCACCTTAACTGCTATGACAAACTTATGTTAAATATTTTAACATTTCCCCAGTTATTCTTAATGATAAATCATGATTTTTAATAGTTTTAGAAATTTACAAAGTGATTGTATGCTTGAAAACACATGAAAGGAACTCTCAATAATAGCCATTATTTATTTATCTATTTAGTCATTCATTAAATTTCTATGGCTACCAATGTCAGACAATCATTCTGAGTGGCTTAAAACTATGTTCTCTGTTTAGAAAATTAAGCCTCATTCTCTGAAAGTTATTTTTAGTTAGTTATTTTTAAAAAAAGTTGATTCAAAATCTCCAATAGTTATAAACATTCCTTACCAGTTTATTGTAAGTAAAATGATTGGAATGTTCAAAAATTTCACATTTTTCATAATCTGAAATGGTTTGCAATTTTTTTTATAAAAAGATTACTGACACATTGATTATTGTTCAGAATTCACCATTGTTAAGATTAATTATTAAAGAAACATATAAAGTATAGAAGTACCATGTTTCTCCAAAAATAAGACCCAGTCTTATTTTCTTTTCAGCTCCAAAATAAGCACCAGATCTTATTTTGGGGGGATGTATTATCTGCTTACCTTAGGACCACTACAGCCACACTTTCCATGCACTAACACCTGTTGCACTGTTGCCTAATTTATTCTGTAGCTGCTTGAGGCTGCTTATGGCTAGATGCCACATGGCTGATTACACTGATGCCACTGTATGTGGCAGGATGCCATTTGATTTCTGCCATGAGCAGTGGCATTGGTGCAACAAACATTGTTGTGTTCTGCTGCGAATGTGACACTGGTGTGATGAACCATGTGGCCTCATGCTGTGAACGGTGGCACAAGCATAATGTGTCACATGGTGTCTAGTTGCAAGTGGCTGCAAGCGGCTGCAGAAGAAATCAGGCAGCAGCATGACAGGTGTTAGGACATGGGACTCCTGGCTGGGGTGGTTCTAAGGTAAGCAGATGTGGGCAGCTCCACTTCACATTCCCTCCCTAGCTTGACTTTTATGCCTGTGCTCACCCCACCTTGTACAACCAGATGTTGGGCTAGGTTTTAACTAAGGCTTATTTTTTGGGATAGGGCTTATATTAAGCACAGGTGTGAAAATCAGGCTAGGGCTTGTTTTTGGGGTAAATCATATTTTTTGGGAAAATGTGGTTTGAAAGAAATCATACATCTAATCTTGTGTGAAGGTTTGTAAATTATCGAAACAGGAATAAGTCACATTTAAATATTATTAAAAGGTAAAAATGGCACTGCAGAAACAGGAAAAAGATGTAGCATTTGCATTATATCTGCAATTTTTGTAGCATTTTTAAAATTAAAAAGAACTGCTTACCCACTGTACACATTGCTAGATAATTCTTGGACATAGATCAATGAATAAAATGAGTTAGAATGGAAAGGCCAGGACTATTAGCTGCTGCTACAGATTAATCAAAAGGCTATCTTACCTGTACATTAAATTCTAGATGAACCTCTCTCTCTTTAAATATAAAGCAATATATCTACATTAATATTATAAGTAAATATTCATTTATAGTTTTCCATATGTTAGTTTCCAATATATCAATAACAATAGCTGTTGAGGTAATTCCCCGTTAGGAGAATTAAGTATACAGGGAGAAGTATAGAGAGTAGTGTTGGAATAATATACACTCAGTACACAGATACACTGTACAGTTAATGAAGGTTTTTACTTCCAGAAAGGTTTAAGCAAAGTCCAAAAGTCAAAATTAGCAGTTCAAAGTCATTCACAGGTTAATCAGCTCAGTTTTTCAATCCAGGGATATTCTAGTAACAAAGTCCAGTGTCAAAAACAGTTAAGTATTAGACTTATATTAAATCCATAATATCAGTCAATTAGGAAAAATGGAGCAATAGCAATACTTTCCAATAGAAGGAAATAAAGAATACACTCTCTTTCTTCTGATACTCAAAGACAAACAGGTTTCTGGCTCCTCTTATGGCCGTTTGAGAAACCAACCCAATTTCATGCTCTTGCGTTCCTTAAGAGATAGTACTACAATGTTTATCCTGGTTTTATATATTTCTAACCAAATCCTGTTAGGTGTTCATATTCCTAGCATTCTCCCCTTTTGGGTAAGACAATATATACAACCTTACATTCTAAATCCATAATCTTCACAGCATGCCTTTTGATTTATAGAGCCTTGGGCCTTTGTAAAATGATCTGCTATACTGTTTTCCGACATACAGTATTCTAGCTTAATCATCTTACTTTGCACACATTGTCTCACATTTAAATATCTTAAATCTGTGTTGTTTTGTTCTTGTTTTAACAGGCAATATTTGAAGCCACCTGTATTGCTGATTGGTTATCTTCGTAAACAACAATAGGATCTGTTACATTAATTCCCATATCAATTAATAATTATACAAAATAAATCTGTACATAGTAAAGACAAACATGAGAATTCAGCCATTTGTTGACAAATTAGATGTTTCTGTCTGATAGATCTCCAATCCAATCAATGCTTTTCCGAATAATATAGCAGTATCTTGTTAGATTTCATGTATTTTTGTCTGTAGCAAAACTTGCCATCAATAGATATAAATTCAGTTCATCTTTTGGCTCCAAATACAGTGCATAATGCATTGTCCTCTTTCAGATATCTAAACATGTTTAGCAGCTTGCCAGTGCCTTTCAGTGGGCTCAGCGTTAAATCTTGCTAATTGATTAACACAGTATGCAATATCTGGATACATTTGAGATAAGATAAACTGCCCAATCAAGGACTGATAAATGTTCTTATCAAAAACAGGACTTTGAACATCACTATGGCTAAACTCCTGGTCATTGGTGTCTTAGCCAGCTTACAAAGTTCCATTTTATACTTTTTAGTAATTGGTTTAATTTTATCTGCCTGTGAGATCTGTATCCTCCCCTAGTTCTGTCTATCTTTAAACACAGATATAATGTTGATTTCTCCAGCTGTTTTATCTTAGATTTCTGTTCCAATAGTGAAATTATCTCTGTAGTTTCTTGTTCAGTTTGGTGATTAATGCTATGTCATCAGTAAATATAGCAATGATGACACTACAACATCACTTTCTCTTTAAACAAACATGGACAGCCATGCCAGCTACAAAACTATCTTAGTTAATTCTTTAACTATACATTGGTTCACCTCATATCCTGATTGCTTTAAAATAGACTCTTTTTCAATTTCCAGCAATCATTATCAGTATTATCATTTTGAGACCTAAAGGTTTCTTTAAATATATAGTGTGTTGTCACTGGTGCATGCAGATAAGCTTTCTACATACAAATGATTTCCAATATATTTCTCTTAGCTGCCCACACTAATCGCCGCCTTAATGTAGTAGCCTTCAGACTAGGTGCAAAAACCTCATCGTAGTCATTTGCTGTCTGATTGAACCCTTGTGCTACTAACCTGGCTTTATGGTAACAGTCCATCTACACCTGTCTTCACGATTATATATCCATTTACATCCTATGGGCATGTTCACCTGGTGTATACTTAACATTTTTCATATACCTCCAGTCTTTTTAATGATTCCAGGTCCTTATCCATTGCTTTCTGCCAAGCAGTCTGATCCTTAGCAGGATACATTTTCAGTTCACTATAGTTACTTGGAACTGTATTCACTTGGCATACACACATGCCTGATATCTATCAGGTGGTCGTGTTACTCGGGGTTGAACATTCTTGGTAATACAGGACTTGCTGGTGGACTTTCCTGTGCCATCTGCTCCTGTTACTATTTCTTCCTGTGCTTGTTCTACTACTTCCTCCTGTTCTTCCTCTTAATGGCTATTTGAGGTTTGTACTGATTTTATCCTTAGGGCACTATTTGGGTTCAATAATATATTGCTGGATTCCTGTTCGTAGTTTATCCCACCCAAACATGCTCCCAAAGAAATTTTGGCACTAGCACTAAAATAAACATAGAGCTATGCCTTGATCCCAGAATCTAAATGATCTGTGGTTGGCTTCATAACCCACAAAAAATAACTTCTTTAGCTCTATGTTGCCCTTTCAGTCTTACTTGTGCGGGGAATATTGCACCCATGCTGGAGCTCCAAATGTGTGTAAATAACTTAAATTTGTTGTTTTCTGCCATGCCAACGAGTGAATGGCAAATTCTCCAGTTGTTGTATTTACTACCTTATTTCAAACATGGTTACTACACATTGTGGCCTCATCCCACAGTGTTTTCAGGTAAACCTGATCAGATAACATAGTGTGAGCCATGGCTTGTAATGTTTGCCTCCTGTTTCTATAAACGAGTTATTTGTGGTCTGTAAGTGCAGAATGTTTATGCTCAACACCAGCAATTTCAGCATATTTTGGAATCTTTTGTTAACAAATTTCAGTCCCATTATCAGTTACTAAAGTAATTAATTTACTTTTCATTTTTTTCTCAGCAAACCTTAGCCAATTAAAGAAATGTTGGAATGTTTCTGTATTGTTTTTCATAAAGAAGCAGAAACCTTATCTTGAGTAATGGTCCATAATACTCAAAATATAACAGGCACCTCCTAAACTTGGTTTCTTAGGAACCAGTTATGTCAGCAAACACACTCTAAAGTTCTTTGGTCTAAACCCATTTAGTCTGTTTGCAGGAGTAACTTTACTCTTTTCTTGACTACAATGTACAAGCATTACAATGTAAATACTTGCTACAAGGTTTCAATTTTACTCCCTCTGACAATTGAACAGTTTTGTTGAGCATTTTGAAATTAATATCACCTAGAGGTCTTTGTAGTAAATGTATACATTCATCATGTGGCTTAAAATTTTTATAAATGAGTTAGCCATCTTCAACTGATCACCATGTATTACATATTAAACTCATTTTTTTAAAATAGCAGTAAACTTTCACCCTCTTTCTCTATATACAGTTATCTCCCCTAAAGGTTACCATATAACCAAGATTAACTAAAGCCCTTACTGATAGCAAATTAAATTTCAGTTTAGGTACATATAACATGGTTAAATGTTCATTTATACAATAACAATATGCAGTACCTTCACCTTGATGCTTTCATCTTCCATCCATTTGCCAATGAAACATGTTGTTTATTCATGGACATCTTTAGAAACCTTTTCCTACCTTTAGTAATGCATTGTGATGCTCACTATCAACACCCACAAATTATTGTTTACAGTTGAATTGCTAGACATTGCTGAACAAACATTATTCTTGGCCTTCTGGTGTTTGCTAAGTATTCTGTTCTTTTTTTTCTTACAGAATTTAGGTATATGTCCCCTAGCCCCACAGAAAAACATTTCCCAACAGTATAGGCAGTTGAAGATAATTCTTTCTTGTGGTTGTACTTCCTCAGTTGGTCCCTGTGAAGCCGCTCTTCTTGCTTCTTCTAGAAATCTTACTGTTACGTCAGTTTATCTTTGGCAGGACTTCCAGTGAAGATACATAGTCATCATAACTTTCATCACATGAGGAAAGAATGATGTAAACTTGATGCAGCTCTGAAAATTAGTTTTCTTTTTTATGTAGCTCTTATAAATTCTTTTCATTAAGTTTTAAATGAGCTAACATATCTCCACCATTTCAGAAGACGTGCTCTTAACAGTTTACTGTGTAAGATGTATGTGTGCACCTACACTGTCACGAACATAAATCCTCTTCAAATTCTGCCAACACTTAGCAGCAGACTTCTCCATGAATATGGACTAGCTTCTGGTCACTCAGTGTTAGTCCAATTATACAAAGAGCTCGTTCGTTTGTTCTTTTAAAGCAGCAATCTTCTTGACATCATCCTCATTTTCTGGATCCCAAGCATTTTACAATCCTGGTGGATTTTGAACAGCATTCCATAAACCTTCTCTACGTAGAAGTAGACTGCATTTCATAGACCAGAAGCATAGTTTGTTCCTTCCAACTGGGTTATCAGTGATAGACTTTGTTGAAGTGTCTTGAGTCATCATTACCGGATAGTAAACCACAATATAAACAGTAAAGCAG